>JAHMML010000005.1:3801221-3924037 GCA_020341155.1 Eciton burchellii
GGATGCAAGTTCGCGCACGACACGAGAAGCGCGACAGAAGAGACGTACTACAGACGCGTAGCGCGCGCACACGCTGTGCGCGCTCTACACGCTGTAATATCGGTCCCGTAGTTTTACATTCGCCTTACATTTTATTTACGAGCGTCGCGCGATCGTCGTCGTTATCGATCGGCAGCGGCGACGGGACGACGGCGACGATATCGGCGACGTCTGTCCCCGATGTGTATAAATACGAGCTGTCTAAAAGCGACTTTACGTCCAGTAAAAATAGCCTATCAATCGGTGCGTATATCGACAAAGCGGACGGGTCATTTAGCGAGTATTACACGGGCCGTTAACAAGCTTGTCGCCTGGAACGTTTTTACGATCGTTATGACCGCTGCGCGGGATCCGACAGTGAATGAACGACGCGATCGAACGAATATCATTGCCGTTATTTAATCCGCTTATCTCGCCGGTTTCGTTATGCCGCGGCGCGCGATATCGCGCCGCATATCCGGTGGCGCGGAAAATTATTTGTTAAATAAATTCGCTCGTTGGGGTTTTACGTCCCGGTCAGCGTCCCGATCCTCGATTTACCGATTTTCTCTGCTTCGCTTCGCGCAACGCCGCCCGCCCTCCTCCTGTTTATGGCATCGGCACGAACGCCTCGCGCTTTCCTGAACGATCCCCCAACAGATCCGGACGGATTGCCAAGCGTATCGAGCTTCTCTCTATATACTGTTCCTTGATTTAACGCACGATTTCGACATCGTCCAATGTTTCCTCCATTTCACGAGACATTCCGTGGAGGATGGAGGAATATAATAGAGTTATCGGTCCGTTCATTCCCGTGATCGTCGCTGAAAACAAGCCCGTAGGAAACGTGTCGCCTGTAGCTCGTCCAATACGGTGTCACCGGAACGACCAGCGGCATTCCGATAGATACGAAGAGGGGGAAGGGGGGAGAAGGAGGAGGCGGCTTCAAGAGAGAGAAATCTCGTCGTTGTGAGGCCTGGCTGTCCCTTAAGCCCGAGGGGGAGACAGCTTTACGAGGGTCCCCAAGATGAACGCGAAGGGGAAGCACGAGTCAATCCGGACCTTCCGTCTCTCGTGGAACAGAAGGAGAGGGAGAAGAAAGAGAGAAGAAAAAGAGAGAAATTTTATTTCGCCTTGGGACCGGGTCTCTTCAGGCATACGATGAAATGGCACATGGTACGTGTATGTTATACGAGGAAATAGATGTGAATGCGCGGCATGCTAAGCGGGGCGCGATAACAAGTACACAATTGGATTCGAATTGCGAGTGCTTGACAATTCGAGAGAGAGAGAAAGATTTCTACTCGATGCATTCTTGAAAAAAGATATACCGAAGCGAGAGGATCGACCGACACATAAGAAAATACATTTACGATAACGTTCGATTAGGGTGATACTGAGAAAAACGTGCGCTGAGGAAATAAGAAGATCCCATGCCTCAAGATCGAAACGAGATTATGGGGATCTTTTATTTAGGGACGAGGTGCCATTTGTAATGACACTTTGAAGATCAGCCTGACGAATCCCGGCGCGTAACGAAAAACAGAGCGACGAGTATGGAAAAGAGCGGAGATACTGTATTTCCCGAACGCTAAACGAGAAAGAGAGAGAGAGAGAGAGAGAGAGAGAGAGAGAAAGGATCCTGCCCTCTTAAAAGCAGGAACAAGGACAGGAAGGGACGAGCTATAATGGAGCGCGCAAAGGGAGAAAGAAAGGCCGCATATTGGAAGAAGCTGGAAAATAAGGGCAGACACGCCACAAAATAGAAAGAGGGTGAAGAAAGAGGCGCGTAAATTTACTTATACACACACACACACACACACACACACACACACACACACACACACACACACACACACACACACTCTCTCTCAGAGAGAGAGAGAGAGAGAGAGAGAGAGAGAGAGAGAGAGAGAGAGAGAGAGAGAGAGAGAGAGAGAGAGAGAGAGAGAGAGAGGTGTCGCTATAGACACATGGAGCGAAAGGAAAACGGAAATACGGGACGTAAATTCCGAGATTATACATGCAGAGAAAGAGAGAGAGAGAGAGGAGGGGGGGGGGCACGGTTTTAATCGACATTCCTTTTTGCAGATTTCCACGAGTACTACCATCGCGTCGTTTAATCTTATTCGAATGCCTCGCTGCAACGGAATATAATCCAACGCAAACTCCCCGATGGCAGAATTAAAAAGAAAAAGAGAAAAGAAGAAAAAGAAAGGGGCAAGAAAAAAAAGAACGAGGAAAAAAGGTCGGATTAAAGGATTGTCGGTAGCTGTTTTGTCGCTAGGGATGCGCCCGCGGTTGGAATATCTGGAGAAATATTGAAATAACGATGATATCAAGCAACGTACGTGTCGGCCGAGATGCTGAGATTGAACGTCATAAAAACCGCTTGCGCGAGCGATTCTCATCGAATATGCATAAAACGTGGCGGCACGTGTGTGACATGCTGTGCGCCACCCGGTAGACAGAGAAAACCGCGAGGATAATGCGGGGAAAGGACAGGTGGGGAACGAAGGAGAAGCCGGACGCGAATAAAAGCACGGGCGGCCGTGTCGGGTGGAACAAAGAGGAGCGAGGAGTCGAGGAGGCTTCCCGACTGCAATATGGCTCTCAGGCTTCCTCCGGCGATGGCGGAGAAGAAAGGACTGACGATCCTTAAACGCGTCGGCTGTGCCGCGCGATAAGCGCTCGGATATCCGGCGAGCACAGATCCGGATCTGCGGCGCGATCTGCGAACGAAACGAGAAAATCCGCTCGTTCTCGCCGCGAATGGCGAACGAGGAACGCTCGCTTCGCCGCGACCACGCGCTTATTAATTTAATTGCCGATCGAACGATGAGTCGGATTCGATTACCGACGCCGTTACGATGGCTGGAAAGGGCCGATGGATGAGGAGATGATGGCGACGAACGGCGGCGGGCAGGGGGGGGGGAGGAGGAGGAGGAACAGATGGAGAATGAGGGAGGGAACGAGGGAGCGGAGGGGCGGAGGGGCTCCGGGCGCCATGTTCAGCGCTCATGAATATATTCATCGACGCGGAATCGCATGAACGTACACCAACATGAACGCGGAGGGATGCTTCCCCTCCCTCCCTTTGCCCCCCCCCTATCCCCTTTTCACGGGAATCAACCACTTCTCGGCGCCCTCCCTCCTCCTTATAGCGTGTGCACGGCGGGCGAACATGTAACAAGTTAACAAGTAACACCGTGCACGCGCGGTGCGTTAATCCACGTATGCGATTCACGCGTGTACGCATCACCCGCACACTCGCAGCGCATTCACGTACGATGCGTGCACGCGCACGACGAGCGGGCATCGCATCGCGACGGATTAGCGGTGATATAATGCACGCCGGTTGTGTTATTTCGAGGGCACCACGAACGTGTACGCGAATTCTCTCTCTCTCTCTCTCTCTCTCTCTCTCTCTCTCTCTCTCTCTCTCTCTCTCTCTCTCTCTCTCTCTCTCTCTCTTGTAGGCACATATACGCGCGTGCATCGCGTGATTCGAATTTCACGCGAGTTTTCGTAACGCGCCGTTCGATCTTGCTCGCCTGGTAGCAAGGGATTATGCATACAAACATTGATCGCCGGTGGAATACAGATGGATTCGCTAAAATCTCAACTTGTGAATCTACCATGATGATTTTATCATCGCGGAGGGTGCGGAAAAAAAAAATATGAATAATGGAACGATGGAAATTACACGTACGGATGCAAAGACCAAAGTGGATATATTCGTCTCTTCGCGTTCTTACAAAATATTATTCCACATTTGTTTCGATGCTCTCGAAGATCGAGTAATAATAACTCTGCGCAATGTTATCGAGGAAAGGTATTCACAATGAGGAAAAAATTGCTTCGCGAAGATCGGCGGTAAGTCTGTTCGATAATACAGCAAGAAGGGTCCAAGAATAGTCAGTCGCTGAGAAATCCTTGGATTTTAGAATCCCGGGGACCGGCGGATTTGGCGGATTGTAGACCGTAACTATCCGCGAGGATCAAAAGATTATACTCTACACGGATTCACTAATTTATCTCAAGGCCGAGAAAACTCGAAAGAGGATCCGAAAGGTACTCGGCGGAGATCCAGAAGATCTCGCGACTCTGAGTCAAGTGGACTCCAGTGAAGCAAAGTAGCTCAAAAACCCACGGGAGGGGACGTGGAAGGTCGCGGGAGTGTGTCGAGAGTAATATTGTCAAAAATGCAAGGAATAAACGGAGAAACGCGCGAGCGTCAAAGCTGACTTAATGGGAAAGAACGGATGGTTGAAATACGAGCTATGTCCGCCTTTTAGCAGTTTCTTTCGAGTCACGTAGCGTGCAGGAATCTCGGAGAAGAGGCGAGGACCCTCAGGGCGCGAGCTTGCCTGATCCCAAGGAGACCGAGGCGGAAACTAAAATGATGGCTACGTGAAATAGTTGCGGGAGTTGATTCCGTGGAAACCGGTTATCACCGGGATGAAGGTCTTAACCCCCTAATGTGCCGTCCACTTTTCCGCCAATCTAAAAATGCTGCATCGCGTCAACACGACAAAATGACGACTAAATTGTTACGCCGCCGACTCGGCGAATCCGTAAAAGTACACGCGGATCCCAGAATGGAAACGTCCGCTTGTTGCGGGAGCGATTAACGACGAATGCGCATTCTCGAGAAATATCGAGTTATCGCGTCCCGGCGTCTCCGATCGTCGCCGCGTTACGTCGAAAAATACGAATTCTCTCTCTCCCTCTCTCTCTCGAAGAAGAAGAAGAAGAAGAAGAAGAAGCCAAAGGGTCTTGCATCATGTCGAGCGCAGAGATATGTCAGGATACGGTGATCGTTCAACCTTACGTTGGCTCATCTCGCGCTATATTATCGGGCATAATCTTTACGTTGGACAAACAGAACTCGGAATTACACGAGCGCATATACCGCGCGCTTCGCGCGTATCGTATACGAGTCAACGTCTCCGAAATTACAGGCATGATGAGAAATTTATATGCAGCATGCGGGCTCATTTTGACCCGCCAAGTGCGGCGAAGAGTTCAAGTCGAGCGTCGTCATTGGTCTGCCGTGCAACGAGACGGACAAAGAGAGACAAACACAGAGGGAGAGAGAGAAAGAGAGAGAAGGGGGCAGGAATAGGTTTCGGAATCGGTGTGGAATTTAAATCGCCAGTTTCTCGGATCCCGCGGATTCGTCGTTAAACGTTCTCCCGGTTACCGATCTAGACGTAGGTAGAAACATAAAAAGCCGAAATAACCGGCGTTCTCGCATCGTCGGCGAAACGGTTGACTGTAAAATTTATAACCGAGTGACGCTGGCAGCTGCGAGGAGCCGGCGTCTAATGGCAGCTGGCTCGTACCAACGGGAGAGAAGAAAGACCGATCCGATCGTGACTCGTCGACGTGTTAAAGCAGAACGGAACGGGCACGAGGGAGAGAAATGAGCGGCTCCGAACTAATCGCCTTGTAACGCGGCGATCGCCGTCGTCGTAAGAGCGTGTAACTCGCGCGATCCTCGACACGCCGCGTGGTTCGATTGTTGCCGCGTAATCGAGCCGCATTGTCGCGGAATCTCAAGAGAGAAGCATCCAACGGTCAACTCTGGCTCCGAGCTACGTGCGGCCGAAACGTTCGTTCGCCAGGATTCTCTTTCTCTTCTCTTCCAGAGCGTCACCGTCGTTTCTTCTCGCCCTCGCAAGTCTCCGTCGCGGGAAGCATAAGCGCGCTGATTTACGGAGAACCGGTGCGCAGAACGTAGAACACGACGGGTTAAGACCGCGAGAGCTGGAAAGGCGAGAGAAAAAAAAGAAAAAAGAGGAAGAGAGCGGAGATAGACAGGACGGCGCGGACGACGGAGCGATAAAGCGCGAGTGAGACAGAAATGTTTGCTAATTACGTTAAGTCGCCACCTGTCTCATTGTACACCGCTGGTACATCGACAGATAGAATGCCGGACAATTACCGCGGACGTATATCTAATTCGTATGTATACACGTGTGTGTGTGTGTGTGTGTGTGTCTGTGTGTGTATGCGTTTGTGCATTCGTAGCTGTGTATCACGAGCGTGTCTCTGGCCGAGAAAGGACCGCGAGGCGCGAGGAATTGAAACGACGCGAGACGCGCCGTGCCGGTAGGATTCGTTAACTGCCGGGCAATTACGAGGAAAACCAGTCTTTGTTACCCGGGAGCGCATTACAGCGATCGACTTTAATGGAAGCAATAAAATGCAGGTGCTAGTGCCGCGCGTTCCCCGTAGCCGAGAGAACTCCGCCATTGGCGTAACTCGCTCAGGACCGATCGACCGAGAGGGAATCCGACGTTTCCCCGTGCGATCGAGATCCCCCGTTCTCGATTCTGCGCAAAACAGAGAAGGATGAGGGACCCCTCGCCGGTCCCTCAAGCTTCATACGCGGATGTGAGAAAAAGTCTGGCGTTTTGCGGGAACGATTTTAAGAGATACCGATATATTCCTTGCTCGCGTCCTGCGCTCATTTTTATTCAACCAGCGTTGAATAAATTCTCTCGCCCTCTCTCTTTGTCTCCGTCTCTTTTTGCTCAGCTCTCGTCCAGCGATGACTCTTTATCTCTCATCGAACGATCACGGAAAGGAAACCTTAGTCTGACCGATCGTCGCCATGCTCCTCTACACGCGTGTAAACTATCAAATTGACATCACCGGGATAGAAATCCTCGCCGGTATGCGGCGAGTTTGGGACAGCCGAGCAAGCGCGTGTCAGCGCGCGTCAGCGCGCGGGGATGTGTGGCGATCATGACTTCGGGCAAATGGCGCGAAACTGCGGCGTGTAATTAACACGTTAGCCGGATCAACGGCATGATCCTAGATGCCGTGGAGCACACACGTCGCTTGGCGAACACTCAGCCATCGCACTCGGCTATTTATAGCGAGCGCGCCGCTTAATATGGCTCAACGGCTTAATGCAGATTACGCACAGAGAGAATGCAGTAACTTTTATCGCCACGTGTAATCGCCAACGAGAGAGAGAGAGAGAGAGAGAGAGAGAGAGAGAGAGAGAGAGAGAGAGATCGCGCTCCCTCCTTTCGTTCTTTCAGCGCGGTTCGCGAGAACGAAGCGTCTCGTAATTACGCGCGATCGTCGCGCGAGGACTGACAAACGTGAAAGCACGTCGACGCATTTATCTCGACGCGGAATTAAATAACGACGGGATTACAGGAACGCACGCGTGGTCACACGAGGCATCGGCATCGATAACAATTCCGCCGATCGATACGAAACGAAGCAGGCAGCAGCTAAGCCCGCGCCGCCATCCGCGCTGCGGCTCGCCGCAGCTGCACGAGAACCGGATGCCCTTTGCAGCGTCGCGTATCTCCGCGCAAACGAGCGGAGAGAGACAGCCGCCGATGGTACTCAATATTCAGCCGTCGACGTCACAACGACGACACGCACGGCGTTGCTTCAAGTGGCGCGGCGACTCCTGCTCCCAAGGGTGACCCGATGGGAGCGCGATGAGGTGACCCCCAATGAGGGGGTCGCGAGGGTCGACGTCGCGCATTTTAGCCGCGCGATCTATCCGATTCGAGATATCTCGGCGAGAGACCCGCGAGCGAGTCTCCGGGTTGCATCGTCGCCGAAACAGGCGACAGGTGAAAGTGAAACGCGGTTTCGCTTTAATTGGCGACGCGATAAACAAACGATAAAACGGCAATGGCCCCCCGCGCTATCATTGGCAATATTATAGTCTAATTGAATAAGTCGTTAAGCAGCTGATACACCCGCAATTACCCTCTCGCGTGATTACCCCGCGCAAGAAGATGATAATTGCGACAAATAGCCGCCGAGCACGATCGATGCACGCGATGAAAATTGCGCGGCTCGCGCGGCTTTGACGACGTCCGTTCGACGTCCGTTAATACCGCCTCACCTGCGGACTGACAGCCCTGCAATCATCGGATCCCGGGTGTTATCGAGAGCCGAGCCCGCGTGTTCGCGATATCGCGCTACGCGGAGACGTTATCTCTCTCTCTCTCTCTCGTTGGAGATACACGCGGACGCGCGACAACCGGTCATCAAGTCAGCTTCTTCGCGCGGCTTTCTTTGAGGCTCGCGTTCGGGCTTTCCAAGCTGCCGCTGTTATCCCTCGGACGACATCTTCCTTCGCACAATGGCAAACGAAAGAAAAAAAGAAGAGAGAGAGAGAGAGAGAGAGAGAGAGAGAGAGAGAGAGAGAGAGGAACAGATCGTCATTACCGAATGGGAAACGCTCACTGCAGTTGGACCATGCTACATCCGTGATTTGCAAAGTGTTAAGTGTTAAAATGACCGCCTCGCCTTCCCACAAGCAGGTACAACACTCGACGTCCATCATGCGTCCGTCACTCATCTCACGCGCCTGTCCTTCGTTCTCTGCGCGCGCGCGCGCGCGCTTCCCGACACGGCCACGAGCATTAATTAAAAGCCGCGTTCCTTTCGTCAGGAAAGTTTCCAGCCGGCGTGCGTCTTCGCAACGGGAAAGGTACGCGCGAAAGGAGAACGCGCGAGAGTTTCTTTTCCCTCTCGCTGTCTCTATTAGGCGTCGTTACAGGCGCGCTTTGTTATATCACGCCGATTCCACGGAGACCGCCGTAACTAATCGGCGTGAGTGCCGCGAAGGCGGTAATCCCCAGATGGGGGATTATCGTGGGATTTCTTGGGGGGGGGGGGGGCGCGAAGGCTGGAAGGATTATAACAGCGCGCTTCCGTTAAATCGCGATAACTCGCGGCACTGCTCCCGAGCTCCGGCAATATAAAACGACTTACCGACGACGACGACGATGACGACGGATCGATATTAACTCGAGCGATTCGACGCCAAGCGATGAACGACACGACCGCGTTTGTCCGGCGAACGCGAAGAACGGAGAGCTCGTATCGCCGGCTCGATAAGCCCGCGTCACCGCGGGATATAAATTTCTTTTATCGTTCTAATCCCGCCGAAAAGATATTCGCAGATATGCCTGGGAACGCGAGAAACGCTCATTATCGCTCATTATCGCGAGATACTTCGAGAGGATTAGATTTCTGTCGCGCTTGTTCGCTCCGATATCTCGCCGATATAACGAAGAGACATCAGAGATTGATCCGGAAAAGTTTCAACGTGCTTGAAAGCCGAATAAACAGGGACAACGCGTCGCGTACACAATGTAATCGACCATTGACGAGACGTCTATTTAACTTTAATTAATTGACAGAAAAATCCATAAATCGGAGGAAGCACGGATGCGAGCACCTGCGAATATTGAGCTCGGCAAACGTCAAAGCGGAGACAATATTAGCGGCGATACGACGAGAGAACCGAGAGAACACACGGGCTTTAAACACGGTTTATTCAATGTGTCATTTCATTACGACCCGCCGTTTTTATTGCGAGTCCCTCATTTGAATAACACGTTTCCCCGAGTCTCGGCGACTCCTCCGCGCTCTCCCCTTGCGCTCCCTCGGAGTCTGGAAATTGTGTCTCCCGTGCATGTTAAACATCGCGAATGCTCGCCTCTCTCTCTCTCTCTCTCTCTCTCTCTCTCTCTCTCTCTCTCTCTCTCTCGGTTGCGACACGCGCATCTCCCCCGATCCATCTCCCCCAGTCCCCCCGTCCATAGCGGGAGGGGGATCCGATGATGCGAAGCGGATTAAAGGATTAAAATACGGTGGGAGAATCCGACGTTTGCATTGTCCGATCGCATCCACAGACGCGTCCACACGCGTGTGTCCGTCATTTCGCAAACGCGAGACTCGTCGCGAATGTTTATGTCTGTCGCATGCTTTATGTGTCACAAGAGATGCACAGAAGGAGCCGCGCTGCTTGCGCGAAGCTTCCTGTTCGCGGTAATCTGCCGCGCGATCTGCAGTAGCTCGTTACGCTAATTGAATCGGTAATTGTGAGAGAAAGCGCGTTATCCTACAAATCTGGTCTCTTTGCAGAAAACTACTCGCCGGGGAGGATCATCCTCTCTTGCGTCGTTTTATTAAACCGCCAGCCGAGCTCCGTCGTTGCCCTACGCGAAGCTAATTGCAGTCTGCATCGCCGATAGATTTTGCTAGCAATTAAAGGAACAAGTTCAGATCGGCAAGTTAATCCGTCGTCGAGATTCCCCAGTTCGAGGATTCGCGCGTCTCCAAGGAACTTCCATCATGATTCATCGACAACATCTCCCTTTCCTTTAATCGATGCCTCTTCGATGCATCGATCTCTCTCGACGGACGCGCGAGAATGTTTCGGCGAAAAGGCGGCAACAGAGAGAGGAAGAGAGAGAGAGAGAGGGGGGGGGGGRGGGGAAGGGGCGGAGAGAGAACGGCGGCTCTAACGAGACGCGACATTAACGATCGTAATTACGCCGAGATTCGGACGGTGATAAAGAGGCGCGCGCCTTATTAGGGGCATAAAGGTTCGACGAATGAGGAAAGTTAGTACACCTCAAGGCTGCTGTGCACGCCGGCCGGGTCCGCTTCAGCTGAACGAGCCTGCTCGGTACATTAGCGAGACGCGATTTCCAGCAAGAAAAAGACGCCGCGAGGAAGGAGCGCGATGCGCGTCGATTTCCTTTTGCGTTTCGTTGGAGCTTTGCTCCAAGGTTTCGATCGAGAAATCGCGCGAGTAATAATATTCGTATCTCCCAACATCGATGGCAAACCTGTTTCGCGCGTTTAATGTACTTGTGCAGAAAGTATCGAGATAATCTCATTCCTTCCGAAGGTGGATTTCGGTTGTATCGAGTTGACAAATCGCTCTCTGTCGACGAATAACGACGCTGTCTCGTTCGTCAATTAACTACGAGCGAACTTGGACCAACGGGATTCCAGCTGGAGATACTTATCTGTATAGGAGTTTAATGTTAGATTAAAATAGCAAAGATAGCGCACATTCCTGACGCCGATGAAATCCTGCGACGTTAATATCGAATGAGAGAGTGGAAAAGTTTAGAATCACTCGATGCTTCAAAGAGAGATACCGATATCTCCGAGGCGTCATTTCCAGAAGAAAACGCGAAGCATTCCGATCCCGTCTTTAATCACGTCCGCTTCCATTATCCATCTACCGTTCTTCTTATGGCAATCTCCCTTTTCTATCGGTAGCGGAGAGATGCGGATCAAGCGATTGACAAGTGTCGTTCTCCGTCCGGTTTACCGAACAGCGAGAGCGAGCGCGCGTTCTTGTTATCCGATAAGATATTAAGCCAGTTACAACATGCAGGCTGCATGCGCGTGTACTCGTGTCTATGCACGAGGTCTTCTGAAAACAGCGTCGAGTTACGCCGTTCCCGTTTGTGATCCGATAAGCAGATTGCCGAGCCTTTTACGTGGCGCTCGAGGGGGATTTCCCGTCGAAACATCACTTTACATCCCGCAATTCGCGTTTACAGTTCGCTCCCGCGTACAACGCGCGTACAACTTCGGATGAAAAAGGAACGCCGCCAAAGAGAATTTTCATAAAGCGAGGTGGCGAGATCGACGGAAGCCGAACTCGGCGTGAGAAACTCGTCGTGGTACGAAGAAACGCAGAGAGAGAAAGAGAGAAAGAGAAAGAGAGAGAGAGAGAGAGAGAGAGAGGAGAGAGGAGAGAGAGAGCATGAAGCAAGCGAGCGATACGAACCGGAAAAATGTAAATTAAATTGAGGTTTGTCTTAACCGGGCCTGACCGAGCCAGCCCGCTTTCTGCTAGATATGATTCGTAGAAACGACGACACGCGCTTCAACTTTCCTCGAGAGTTACCGCATCTTCGCGAATTCGTCGAGAAATAACGTCAGGAATGATACATTTTTTTCGCGACGAATAACGTCTGCGGTATCGAAGAGATTCAGCGGGCAGCCCCGCGAGGAAGTTTTATGATGGAGAGATAGACGGAATTGCGGAAGTTGCCGGAATGGATAGACTTTGTTTGGAACGGAAAGGAAATTATCGAACTTTTCTCAATAACACTATCAGTAACCCGAAACTCGAGCATTAGTTATAGACTCCTCTCGGAGTTACCTAACTTCCGTTTTAAATTACGCCAATTCTGGATTCTCCGTCATAAAATCGTTAAGTACGCGTCTACAGCGGGCTCCGCGAAGCTCTCTCGATCGAGCTCATGCTGTTATTCGTTGATCCTTGACTACAAAGTTATCTACAGATAACAACACCGTACACACGTTGTACACACGAATGAGCAGAAATTGCAAATTGCAGATGACAGAGAAATCAAGCATCGACGGAAATCCTTCGAGACAGAAACTTCAAGCAACTATAAGATCTTGCTGCGATAAAAGGGAACGCTTATGCAATCCGCTCCGACAGAATGAAGAAATCCCGATGACAAACATCACAATGCGCACTATTAAAGTTAAGTATCCTATGCTTATCTGGCATACGTTGCACTTTGTAAAAGCCATGCTCCGTGATATATAAATCCGAGATACGGGACATCGAATCTTTAACATAGAAATGAAATTGTACTCGCCGCTACGTGCAAGAAATGTTCGAGAGATGCAGTTAGTGGATTTGCAGCTCGCAACATGCGCCAGCATTCGTAAAATACACTTTGAAAGTACAGTCGAATGTCCGAACTCGTTAAATCACAGCAGGTGCGCGACGCGACTTTTGCCACAGAAAGAAAAGAAGAAAAGTTGGCTAATTAGTGCCGTACAGGTGCGCGCGATCGCGATAAAAAAGAAAAAAAAAGAAAAAAAAAGAAAAGAAAAAAGAAGAAGAAGAAGAAGAAGAAGGAAATTCCCCGCGCGTTGCAACGTGCAATCTTTTTTATTCTTTCTTCTCTTTTTCCCCCCGTTTTATCCTCCGACAGTAGCTTAATTTCGCGGAGCGAAATATTATTTTCCAATGAAAGTATCTCTGCGCGGAGGGGGGGGGGGAGGGCGGGCAAAAGGATGCGCCATGGGAGCGTGGATTAAAATTCGCGTTTCGAAAACTCGACGAAACCAGTTATCGCGCTATAAAAAAGAGAGAGAGAGAGAGAGAGAGAGAGAGAGAGAGAGAGAGAGAGAGAGAGAAAGAAAAGAGAACAGCGATGAATTTTACGCAGAGATTAGATCAAGAACGTCTCGTGATTATCGCGCAGAGGCTAAACGGCAAAACTGCCGGCAAAGCGGAGCACGATTATTATAATGACATAATTTATTCACAACGGCTAATCCGTAATAATCGGAATGCGTTATTATCATTTGGCGAGTAACGATGGAAAATTGGATGGCGCGGCGACGCGAATGGAGCAGAGCTCGCGATGAATTTCAACGGGCGCGCTATATTTATCGACATTTAGCGAATTTCCAGTGGTCTGGAAAAGACAAGGTGAGACTTGTAAAAGTCGGCCGATGATAGCGGACGTGCTCGCAGCTTGGATTCCGCAAGTATCGATACTCTAATTATCCGGTTAGCTCGCTCGTCACGCTCGAGCGTGTCTCTATTTGTGTTATCACGCTGGCGTTAAGCAATAAATTGCCGCGATCGTTAACGCTCTGGTCTGACTTTATAACAACGAACGGGGGTGGGCGACGGGGCGGCGGCGTGCTCGTAAAGCGCGATATGCGGCAGCAATTTTTCCGCAATTAAGCGGTCGCGTATCGGCCGATAATGAAACTAAACAATAACGCGATAAAAGGAGCGGCGAGCCCAGGCCGCGAGCGAGCGTCGTAAAGCGGCGATATAAATGTCCAGTACGTGTCAACGCCAATGTATCAATCGTACACGAGTGTTGTTTCGCGATTTAATTCGATCAAAGTGTGTCGCGAGTGTCCACTCTGGAAATTCTCGCGAGACGTTCCTGTTCTCGTTCGTTCGAGCGACGAAGCTCTCTCCGACGTGAATCAGATTCGAGATCCGGATTATAGACGTCGACCATAGATCGACGCGGAGCGATCGACAGGCGCTCGAGTACATACAACGGAATAGAATCCTCGAGGACGCGCCGATAGCGAAGGGATGCAAATAAATAAAACGCGTATAATGAAAATACAATGCCTGTCTGTGTGAGTTAATTTACGCGCGCGCGCGGCGGAGCGAACATAACGCGCGGATAAACTTTTCACGGTATCATATCGATTAATTAGCCAACTGATAAATGGCCCGTCGATCGTGAATGAGCGTCGTCATTACGGAGTGAACGATACCACCCAAAGCGGTCGCGCGCGCTTCGCTTAGCTACGCGAGTAAACTAGATACGGATATCGAGGGCATTTGCTAATTGCCGAATGCAAGATTACGCAAGAGTCACGGTGCATCGGCATTAACTGCTCGAGACGAGCAGAAACGGAGAGATGCAAAGGCGAGATGAAAAAGCTTCATGGTTTTGGGGAAAAAAAAGGAAAAGGAAAGCGATGCCGAAAGCGCTCCCAGTGAGAGAAGGGAGAGGAATGTGAATGATTAAGGAGAAAAAGAGAAAAGAAGAAAAGAAAACACAGATACAGCAGACGAATAAGAAGAAAGTTCCTCGCGGAACCTAGGGAAAGGAATACTTGGCTTCTCGTGAGGTCAAACTGAATCGACCGAGCGGTTTTTTCTCGAGGAACGAATTCGCGTTCGAACCGACGAAGGTTCGAGGAAACGATCCCGCGAGAGAGTTGGCGAGTAGTTTTAACAATCGGCCGTAATAACTCCGAACGTACTAGCGGATAAATAATGAGGTCATTAATCGGTCATTGATCATATCTGTTTCGTTCCGTTTCAACAATTTATCGTCTGAAATTAGGGGTATGTACGTTCTCATTACAGTGACGAGGAATCAATATTTCTTCTTTGGTCTATACCGGCCAATTACCATACATCCTGCTGTTGGAATTAATAGCGGCGTAATGCCGCGATAGTATCGCGGCAGGTTCTACTACTTTGCGAACAAACCAGATGTAGATATTCTAATGGCGCGACGCCGGCGAAGCCGGGTCGATGGCGCGAGCGTGTCTCGTTTGAAATTGGAATCCCGCAGCGTCCCAGCCGTTTCCCGGAAAATTCTATTATCGCGCGAATCTCGAGCGCGAGAAAATATCGCGGCGAAAGGTCCAGCAACGACGCGATCTTCTGCCGATTCTGGCGCTCGCGTTTCGTTCAGCTCGTTCTACTTGTTCGCCGCCAACGTGCTAGATGTAGATATTCTAATGGCGACGTAACGCCGTGATGTAACGCCGATCGATGGGAATAATTTCAGAGTAGCCGGGCGGAAGAGAGCATAAGTCATAATTAAAGAGGCGAGCCGAGTACGACGGAGCTATATTTGTATCGCGAAAACGATAGACTTTCAAGTTCGCGCAATTATTAACGAGCGCGATAGCGCTAATCTAATATTTCACTCCGGAGACGTTTATTGTCTTACGTGTACGCGTAATCGCGTAATATCATTGCAAATTACGCCATTAACTTCGCCGGATAGACGATACAATGAGAACGACGAACCGTTACCGGATAAGCCAAATCTCGCGAAAGCGAAAATCCCGCATCCGATGCTTCCGATCGCCGATTTTGCACAGGTACGTACGCAATTAACCCTTTCAGGGGGAACGTCTCATCATCATAGTCGCAGCATCCTAGATCCTCGGGGCGACGCTCGTCCCATTGCCAAATTGATCTCGGGAGAATGCTCCTTCCCTCTCCCCCCCCCTCCCTCCTGCAGAGAGTCCTGCAGCCGTTGGGATCTGCAGATGCGATTGTTACCGCACAAAAACCGGCCGGAACTTCCGTAACAACCTAATACATACACAGGGAGAGATGGCTCGGGAGAGGCCAGTTGAGAAAGCAGCAGGGGTTGTTCCGAGGGTTGAACGGTTAACTTTCGTGACGAGGGTACGGCGGCGAGCAAAGTTTCCGAGCGATTCTGAGCGAGAGCAGAAGAGAGACGGAAGGGGCGAGAGAGGGAGCGAGAGGGAGAAAGAGAGAGAGAGAGAGAGAGAGAGAGAGAGACGGGTAGTCTCGCTACTTGCACGTCAACGTATTTAAAGCCCTAAAGAGACGGTAGGTAGGCACAATGAAAAGTGCCGGTAGAGAGTGGTGATTACCGTTGAAACTGCGCGAGCACTTCGACACATCTTCAAAAAATCGCCGGCGCCGATTCCGCAAAAAAAAAAAAAAAAAAAAAAAAAAAAAAAAAAAAGGAAAGAGAAAAGAAAGGAGGAAAAAAGAGGAAGAGGAAAATCGGAAATCCCGCAAAACATTTAACTTTCAAAACCGCTTCATTCATTCTCCCTTCCTCTCTCTCTCTCTCGCTCTCGCTCTCGCTCTCGCGGGACGCCGGGAAATATGCGCGACGGATGTCGAATCGCGTCGCGTGTTTTTCGAGGACTCGAAAAAATCAGGCAAACGTGCCGCCACTCGCGAAGCGAGCCTCCTCCCTCTGCCTCCCTTGAATTATAAACGATCGGGAAAGCTCTCGCGAGTTATCGCGAGCCGGAAAGCTCGTCGATCTTTGCGTACGCGCGTAGATCGCGACGGAGAGAAACTGCGCGAAAGTCGAGCGTGAATTCGGATAAAGTGCGAGAGTCCCGCAACTCTCCTGGCGAACACAATCAACGTCGGCGCGCGACCAATGATCACCGCGCAGTCCTTTTTATTCTCTCTCTCTCTCTCTCTCTCGCTCTCTCCGCCGTTCCCCGCAATTAACGTCGCTTTGCGAATTTTATTCGCGCTTAATCCCAAAATTGGATTTCATTATTCGCGATATCGCACAGCCGGGTTCAATTCCCCGACGGACTATATCGTACAAGCTATTTCCGACCGGCGGATGTAATGCGTTTCGGCGTAAAGCCCGATACTAAAGCAGGACAACGCGAATAATCGCATCGTTTGCTCGCGCGATATGGTTATCTCTTTTTAGCCCGTGATCTCGTTACAATCTCGTGCGGATCGATAAGCCGTCAATTCGGGGATTAATTCATTTACACGCGTGCATGTTTCCATCCGGTTTCCCATCATTGCTCTCAAAAAGAAAAGGGGGGGGGCGGGGAAACAGAGAAAGAAAGAGCTAGAAAATCGCCACCTGTCCTTTAGGTATAATACAGTTATCCCCCCCTCCCCCCCTGTAGCCGGTGGCCGATCTCTCCCGCGGTAATCCCAAAAGATCGCTCGAGGAACCATCGGGGCGGGGAGGGRGGGGGGKGGGGGTGGGGGTGGATAACTCGGTCCACGCATCGGAAGTGTGGAGGCTCGCTCGGATCTCGCTTGAGATCCCACAAAGGGACAGATCGACCGGGGATACGCCCACGCGGTCCGGAATCTCCGGAGTCTCGCGAGGATTTTACTTATTACTCGGCGCGCGATCCGGCACTCCGAGCTCGCACGCTACACGAACAGGCGGCGCTACATAATGGCGTGGCCGGCGATACGTAACGCGCGGGGCCACGGGGGTTAATTCGCGCGTACTTTTTTTGCGGCGAGAAGAAACGGTTACAAAATCACTATTACGTGGCCGCGGGCGGTACCCGCTGGGGTGGAGCGGGGAGCGGGAGGGGACGGCCGGGGGAGTTTGGGGCGGTGGGAGAGGGAGCGGATTTAATCCTTTACCGCAAAAGCGAATGTGGTACGCGCGCGGCGGAGATTGCGCGAGCGCAAGTGCGCTCGCCGCACACAGCCAGACGCGAGAGCGGTTATATGCCGGCGAGCCGGGAATATACCGCAGGAATATTGATTCTCGCGGCCGCGCGAGGCTTTCCCGCGCCATCTGTCAGCGGCACAGGCCGAAGAAAGAGATAGAGAGATAGAGAGAGAGAGAGAGAGAGAGAGAGAGAGAGAGAGAGAGAGAGAGAGGGAGCTCTCCTGCTCTCTACCCGTGTATATTATAGACTCCGTTGGCGTTCGGCTTAGTTTCGTAAGCCGACCGCCACGGTTGGATAATATTTGCGCGTACGCGTAAATAAACACGGCGCGATCGCGCCGCGAATTCGCGAGGAGCCGCATGCCGATCGGCGGCTATAAGGACGCGGATCTCGAGGAATTAAATCGATTCGGACGGCCGCGTTGATAGATCGAATCGCGAATTGCGCGGCAAATTGGAACTGCGGCGAACGCAAAAGCCATATCTTTTATCGGTTTCCAGCATTCGTCGACTAAAGTCAAACACGCGTTGATCTAGCAGGACGTCCACGCTGCGCAGGCTGGTTTCTCCAAACTCGTTTCTAGCATAATTAATGCGCGACGGTCGCATTAAGCCGGCACTCGTCTGGAAATGACGCTCATTTTTTGTGCGCGAGTGACGCGGGAGCGTTAGGGAGCCTCTCGAGTTAAATATCAGCGTCAGCTTATTTTCACTGCCATTTTTGAGTCACCGATACTTGCCACCTTCGGTATTAAGTAGATAGCTGGAAGGCATCTCCGAAAGGAAGACGCGAGGCCTTCGGTGACGATAATCTCCAGCAATCTCTTTGTAATCTCTCATTACCACGATAGTTTCGAGATATCGCTCGCGCGCGCACACACTTTTCCGCGATATCGTACACTTTTATCGAGATGCCAGTCACGCGTTATCTCTTATCGATCTATCCCCAGCGGGGGAAAAGAGACTGTTCCACGTGTACTCTCGGGTGCAAGCTCGAATGGGAGTGACGTCGTATTCTTGTTCGACGAGTCGTAACGGATGAATTCTGACGAGAGACGAGGATTTAGCCGAGTAAACGAATTCTCGTGGCGATTTCTCATGGCATTCCAAGACGGATGACAATCACGCGAGAACAATTCGCGAGACAAGAACTGGAACGAAGAAGGTCAGCCGGGAAACGCGCCACGTTCGGAAGGATTCTCGAGCTTTTCGCGGCTTATCAGCCGCGTCATAACTCAGAAGTACAACTAATAATTAGAAGGCAAATACATTCTGCCTATTTCAAGTGTCAGCGGCGGTTATGAAATATGAGCAGCTGTTAAAGCAGGCGCGCGCGCGTTCTCTATCTAGATTGCGCGTACGGAAACGCGTTACGTCCGGTCGCGATGCAATTTTCTGGAAATTCGAAAAGCAAAGTCACTGCAGCTACTAAAAATACGTTATTGCGAGACATTGCATTTCCAGGACGTTCCTGAAAGTGAACGAAAGTCTCCTCCAAGTAGCGATCCAGCGGACCATTCCGAAAACCTGCGCGTTGTATCGTTTGCACGTGCGCGCTCTTCTTCTCCTCCGCGCTTGATGCGCGGTTTTTCGGGAATGTCACGACATCGGAATCGCGCGCGACACCCGATTACGTTCGTCCGACGCGATTTTCTTTCCTCCATTTTCATTCTCTTTCTCGTGAAGAAAGTTCCGTTCGTTCCGCCGCGAACGGAACTCACTTCCCTCGCCGCGGAAAAGTGTGTCGACGTCACTTATCAAGCAGATTAGTACAGCGCGGACCGATACATATTTATCTCGCTGACGTGTACACGTTTTCAGAAATTCAGGTCGGCATGATTTATGGCGATGGCGCGGCTTTTGGCGACGATTCGACGAGGAAACACCACAAAGCGGCGCGCAACGCCACGCTGGCTTTAGCTAGGTCCTACAGGGGTTAATCACGGTTAATGCTAACCAATCGCCTCTAAGTGGCATCGATGTTCCTATTACGGGGACGTGTGATGGCCTCGTTAGCGCGATCGGAATAAATTCATAGCGCGCGTTATCGCGCGCGGAAGAGCAGCGAGCGTTCATTATCAGCGTTTATCGGCCGCTCTTACGGCGCTTTACCGATATATTTGTGACTGATTCTCCTAACTATCGACACTCGTAGTAGGCACCCGGATACATTTCGATGTATCCAATCGCCCGAGCTATTTCGCGTTCGCGCTCGGAATGACGCAGAGAGCCCGCTCGATACTTTTAATTATCCCTCGCGGCTTCTACGCGCCACTCTGCTGGATAAACCGGAAGAGTGCCAACAGACGTGCGATCAGCGGACCGAGCATTCGAATCTTCGGTCTTTTTATCTCTCGGGAGAAGACGTCCGCGAAGCCTCCTCCCTGCGGCTTAATTAAAGGGAGCTCGATCGAGCCTTTCCTCTCCTCGTTCTCCTATTTCTCGCTCTCGCTTGCGATCTCATTCATTCGATGCTCGCACGTGAACGGAGGCGAAGAGCGGTAATGCCGAGAATGAAACGTTACTCGAAACGCGAGTATCTTACAATGATGTCTCCTCCCTCAGTTTCCCTGCTCTCGGGCGCGTTACATTTCATCCTGTACAGTTTTATTAAGAACATATAACAGGACGGGGTATAAAATATCCGTGTAAGCCCGGGAGGTTCGCAGCCTGCCTCACCGAGAGGGGAGAAAGGCAATCGGCCATATTGGAAATGGACCGTGACTCTCGACATCAATATCCTCCCCTGGCTCTCGATGTTCTCTCTCCCTGCGCCTTTTGCGCGATCCCGCTTGCCGGTTGTGTTATAGTTTTATCAAGAATATCGCGCGCAAAGACAAAGTACGAGATACCTTGGTTTGGTGGGATCGGGCGGAATCAGGGGCGAGGGGGAGAAATGGTAATCGCTACAAATGGACCGTGACTCTCGACGTCAGCACCTTTTCTTCCCCCTCGGGCTTCATTTCGCCGACCCTATATCTTCTCCGATCTCTCTCCCGCTCTGGAAAATGTATCACGATAAAGCATAAAGTACACCCACTTGGGGGCGAGGCGAGAAGATGCAAAGTGGAGCAGGGCAAGGGAGAGAGAGGCTGCATTAAGAATAGACTGACGCGAAATTTTCCGAATGCGTCCCGAAACGAGAAAAGCTGCAGTTGCCAAAGCTTGTCGCACGCGACGAGATTTCAAGCGTATCCGAATAATTCGAAATGTTCGTTGGGGAACAAAGAAGGGAAAATGATCGCGTCTCAGAGCCGAACGTCCGAACGACTCAACGAGCTCTTCCTTTGTTTCCGAACCACGTTGCCCCACCCCGGCATTAAAAGCTTCCCGTCATTTTCTTAGGAAAGCGCTAATGTACTCTTCGTGTCGGTGACATCCAACTCTCTACTGGTCGGCAGAAAAATTATAGCGCTGGGCATGCCTTGTACTGACTCACCGGATGGAGAAATTACGGTCCTAATTAATCGGCAGGAATTAAGTCGTTTGTCTCCTGGCGTAATTAACCCACATTCACCTAGCCGCGTTACATGCAGAACCACGCGCCGTGTCTCACTGTGATTCTTCCCCGTTCGTGTCTCACCGTTGGATCGTCCGGAAAATTATTGACCTCTTCCTCATTAAAGATGCAGCTGCAGATGCATCGCATACAGCGATGTTGCAATCGATATTACAGACGTCGCGATGCTCGAAAATATCGTCGTTTCGTTGCGTGCACCGATACAAAGCTGTCGAGCTGTGATAAATGTATCCTGCTTGTCTTGCTTACTCATCGAGCGATTCGCCCGTATTGTTGTCGTTGGTTCCTTTCCTTTCCCCTTGACTTTACAAAATAAAGTTAACCGTAAATACGTTCGATGATAACGACAATGACACTCGTTTATCGCAAGCATCGCTAATTATCGTAATTAAGAGGACAATCGCCACGAGGCGGAGGTTGAGCTTTCTAATGCGGACAAAGAGTGAAATTAATGAAAGCGAACGGGCTTGGAGGGGAGGCATCATTAATCACGAGCGAACAATTTAATTCCTCGAACGTTAGACCCCGCGGTACCGCTGCACTTAATAACAGCGCGTTCCGACCACGCTCGGGATGCTCCGTTTTATATTACCCACATTCCGGTTCTATTTTTCAAAGCCAACGAGAGTCGCAATGAAAATCCGGACGCGGTTCACGTTCCATTCTCCGTTACTCTCCGGACCGGCTGCCGGTTCGTATTCACTCGCACGCGGTGTCCCGGGAATGGCGCTTTTGTGTTCGATTTGCGGATACCGGCAGGCAGACTCGCGCGGGCAGATGACGGTTGCTCGATTGCTGCCGTGAATGAAATATTAAGTCTGATCGGCGTTATTTCCGCGATGACGCTCCGACGCTCCGTCGCGCCAAGGGACGACGACGTTTTCGTCGCCCATCTTCGAGATGGGCCCGGGCGCGGTCCCGGGGCGACGCCCGTTTGGGAATCAGCCGGCAGGAATTCTTCCCGATTCCACTTTACTCCAGTGGCGAGTACACGTGGGGAAGGGGCCCACCCTGCGCCAGAACACGAAGGAACACGAGCGGCGCAAATACGATCCCGTGTGGCGCAGCACACTTGCGTGGGGGGCGGGGGGAGGGGGGGGGGAGGAGAAGGAAAAAAGCCATAACTCAAATAGGGTTCGCGGCGGTCCTTGCGGCGTTACGCGTCTCTGGCGCTCTATCCACCCATCGTTCTTTCGATTTTGCGAGAATCCCGGGAGGTGAAACGGCTCGGGGCGGAGTATTTCCGCCGCCCTCTATATCGATCTTCGCTCACGGGAGAGTCTTGGGGAGAGTTGTTGCCCTCCGCGTAAGTCGCATCTGAGGACTATCGGCGTCCGTTCATCCGACGATTGCGCGTCCGGTTTGCTCGTTTCCGGCTGTGATTCGATTCACGCGTCTTCCTTTTCCCTTTGCAGATGCAATTATTTCATATCGCGTCGAGCGTACGCGTGATCGAGGAAGACACGCTCTGGAAACGATCGCTTGCGAAACGCGATACAAAAGCGACGATTAAGGCGACAAATGACTAATTTCGCGTACGGGCGCGGTCGTGTTTACGTAAGGGACACGCATGACTAAGCTGTTCGCGTGCGCTCGGGTGTAACGAGCTTAACTGCGGCGGCGACGACGACGACGACGACGACGACGACGACGACGACGATAGTGGGGTTCTAAAACCCAGTCGGCGACCCCGTGCGATACACGCGAGAAGGGTGGTTAAAGCCGTGTCGATAAATTATTCGCCGTAACACCGCCTTGCCGAAGGCACGACCACCACACGCGCGTCTCGATCGTCGTTCGTCATACGGGATGTTCCGGGGGGGAGGGTACGGAGAGACCGGGAGCGCGCGCGGGTGGACGTCGTAAAGAACGGACAACGCGCGGGGGTGGACCCCGCTCGTTAAAAGGGAACTCGTTAAATCCCGGATTCTTTTACGTACCCTGATTTACGTGGGAAACGCGAAAACGCGGCATTTTCGAGAGAGAGAGAGAGAGAGAGAGAGAGAGGGGAGGG
This sequence comes from Eciton burchellii, assembly GCA_020341155.1. NCBI lineage: Eukaryota > Metazoa > Arthropoda > Insecta > Hymenoptera > Formicidae > Eciton > Eciton burchellii. The sequence goes on from JAHMML010000005.1 coordinate 3,824,281, forward strand.
TCGATTCGTCGCGCGGTGTTTGGTGCTCGCAGCGAGCTCAAGCGTCGCGGTGTCGGCATTACCGCTGAATTATTAATCGAACTGATTTATATATCAGTTAACAAAGACCGCGTAATCGGAGTCGAGCCGTCAATGCGGTATCGCCGGCCGCTGCAAAAGCAAGATTGATTGCTCACCCGCTCTCGATACACCCGCCAGCGACGTGAATTACGCTATTAACCTTAACAGAGCGCCGTTTATCCGAGAAAGAGTTTAACGCCGTGTTTATTTAGCCGACACCGTAAACGCGCAGAATCCGTGTGTTCACCGAGATAAAATTAATCCCGCGCGCGCGCGCGCGCGCCAGCAGTCTCTCCGCTCGTTCACGATGCATGACGCGTAGAGTTCCGGGACGCCCCGTACGCACGGCAACACGCACACACACATGCTATCTTCAGCTGTCTCACTTGCGGTCGTATAACAGCCGTTTTATGTCCCTCGAAAAGAGTTCTCTCTCTTCTCTCCGTAGATTCGGTAGCGCCGTTCGTACCCGTGGCACGAAGGGGCTGATAAATAAGTCAAACGGCCCGATTAATATTCAAACAGCCCTGAGAGAAAGAGCTCGCCATGTCGGAGAACCCCCTCTCCGCTGTGCCCTTCCCCCTTCCCACCTTGTAATGGTAATCCACTGTTCTCGGCTTCTCCGGCTCACTCCTGTGCGATACTTGCACGAGATAGGTAGTATCTGGAATTACCGGGGAAGGGCTCGAGATTCACCCCGACCACCCGATCGAACCCGCAACCCCTGTCCTGGGACGTTCAAAATGTATTAGCGTCACTTTCTCTCTCCTCCATCTCTCTCCCTTGGCGTTGGAGACAAATGAAAATGCTCTTAAATCAGTGCCGCTCTTATGGCTTCCAGATGAGATGGAAAACAGACGGGCGAGCGACAACAAGTTGCTGCTTGTCTGAAATTCGGGATTTCGGAATAACCAGAGCTAATGACAGGGAAAGAAAGTCCCTAGAATCTGAGGAATCTGAGCTTGAAGAGATCAGATCTGATGAGGAAAAGATGCGAGAAAGTACTTTGCAAGTACTTTTTGTAGGAACGGTAAAATAGCGTGAGAAACGAATAAAAGGAATTAAATCTGCTAAATCGATAGCGTTAATTGTTGTTGTTAATTGGACGCGCCCCATCACTGATATCGAACACTTGTATGATCGGAAAATCTCCGGACGGCGTATCAACGGATTCGTTTGAGATTATAACGACGAGTTCAGTGAGAAAAGTGAGACACAATTGACAATGCCAGAGAATGAGAGAGACGGCACAAAAAGAATGGGACGGGAAGCAAGTGGCGTTTTAATTACAACGGGCGCTTAATTACCGCGATCGCTCATCATGAACCCTCCTCCTCCTCCTCCTCTTTTCCCTCCCGTCTCCTCGAGAAATTCGCGTATTATTCGTGGCTCCAGTTCGAGGCGGACGGAATCGCCGATTTCCCTACGGACACCCTTGACACCCTCGAAAACTCCTCCCCGAGTCCCTTATGCTTCAGCCTCTCTCGCTTCACCCTCGGTTCACACGCACACGGACAAAGCGCACTGACACACCGTCGCGAGTGCTTTCAGTTCGCAGTCATTCTCGGTGGATTTCATTCTCTCGAAATCTCGCACTCTCAATACGCACCCTCCACCCTTTACATAAGCGGCATTACGTGTCTCATCCCTCATCTCACGCGCGACTGTCGCTCTTATATGTTTCCAGATGAACACAAAACGGATGGGACTGCAATGCCGAGTTTCGCAATAGCGATAATGAGGGAAACAGCTGTTTCCCAGAATGCGTCGTACCAAAAGAGTGCGAATGTCAGCGATAATCTGAGCAACGGATGACAGAAATAATTGAGTAGAGCCTCGCACGTTTCATCAAATACGATACCTGGAAATCAACAATCGCGCGACAACTCTTCAAAAAATATTCCACGTTATGGTACAAGCCGTTTCCCAATTTTCGTTGCAAGCAACAAAGAAAGTAACGCGTGCTCGTCAACTCGAAACCTGCATCGACGCGTGCACCGAGTCGATATGAAATATTAAAACGATTAAAAATTGAATACGACCTGCACGAGGGAAGAGCTGCGAATTTCAAGTTCCCTTCATGTTGCATAGGTATTTGAAACCATCCCCCATGAAGCTTCCGTAAAGCAGCACTTTGCGACTCGCTCTCACTCTCGAACTCTGTGCCTTCTCTCTCCCCTCCCCCCTCGTCGCCCTCTTGTTCCTTTTCCCCATCATTCCTCTTAACCAACCCTCTGGCGCTTGTGTGCGAGCCACTGCGCTCGAGTGTGCATACGCGAGAGAGTGCCATGCTTCGAGGGTGTGGCACGCGGGGCGACTTTTCGTCGCTCGTCGTACCGCTCGTTTTTTCCGCGTGCTTACCCTCGCGCGCATAGCCAACAATAACCGGATGTCCCAATTATCATCACGTCCGGTCTTGCTCCGCAAATTATATTTGCACACGCTTGCCTCCTCGTACATCCCGGCCAAATCCCCCTTACTCCCCCCACCCCTCCCCCTCTCTAGATGAAGAAACAACGCATGCGAATGCGTTAATAGGCGCGATAAGACCTTGCTTTTACTTACTTGCTTACATCGACCGTTAAATTTCACGGATTTGACCGACGACGCTTCACATCGCTCATATTTTCGATTCATCTTCGATCGCTGTCCTTTCAACGAGAGATAGTCATTATTAACCGCGAATCACCGTTTCTCTCAGCCAGATTCGTGCTTTCTCTTTTTCTTTAGCCCTGCTATCGAATTCTCTCTCTCTCTCTCTCTCTCTCTCTCTCTCTCTCTTTCTCTCTGCGAAATCTAGCCTCGGTATTCCGAGGAACGTACTATTTCTTGGGAAATTCCGCAAATATCGCGAAAGGAGAAACCACCATCCCACAGAGGAGTCGACAAATTCATCTGAAAATGGCAGTTACAGGCGAGATGGATGTATCTGAAATATTGAACGCGAATACTCGCGTCCCGCCGTTGATATCGTCAGGCTGGCTGATGGAAGTTGCGGCTTTGCGGTGCGACGAGGGCGAAATCGCGTCGACCAGCCATAAAACCGATCGTGAACGGAGTATCGTATATCGAAAATCGAGAATCGATATATCGATGCCGCAGATAGAGGCTGGGTAATAATACCGAGACTCCTATCGCCGTTCCCATCTTTAACTATTCCCCTGATCGTCGTTTAATAGCGGATTGTATCGATTGCATAACAGCAAATCGAACTTAATATTTATCAAGAACGAAAAACGATGGATGTCTGAGGATGTAACGAGTAACGAAGCAATATATTTGGAATTACGACGATTAGTTTGTAAAATAAGGAAACAATAATAATTATCGTATGAAAAGCGGAAAACGCGCTATCGCGGAGAGTGTTGTTGAATTTGCTTGATCAAATAAAAGATATCAAGCATCGAATATGATTCAATATATTTTATTGCATTTTTTAGGGGCTTTGCATCTCGCGAAATAAAATAAATATTGCATCTATGTATCTCTCCGTATTATTTTTGTGCGCCGGTAAACGCAGCGCACCGAATTCAATATCTACAATTTTGATGCGCGTATAACCACAGCTTTGACAAAAAAAAAAAGAAAAAAAAAAGAAAAAAAAAGAAGAAAAGAAAAAAAGAAAGAAAAAGGGAGGAAGAAAAAAAAGGAACAAGGAAAAAGCCGATTCAAAGAGCAGTAGTTTCTCGCCCGCCGTTATACGCGGCGTCGCGTGAAAAGGACGAAAGCGGCGACCGAGAAAAAGGGCTAACAGCGCTCGCCGCATTGCAACTATGAGAGATCTTTTTAGGGCGTCGTTCGGATGAAAGCGCGCGTCTCTCTCTCTCTCTCTCTCTCTCTCTCTCTCTCTCTCTCTCTCTCTCTTCCTCTCTCGCCGCCGTGCTTTACAATTCGCGCCGTAATTCTGAAACGGCGTCAGTCGACCTTACCTTCCGGCATGCGCGAAGTAAATTTTAAAACCACCTCCACAGCGGATGGTGGCAGCGCCAAAAAAAAAAAAAAGGAATATTATCCACTAAGTAGAGATAATGTGCGCCACGATGGGAAAAGAGCCATGTTTTAAAATCCCGTTCATGGCTCTCGAATCTCACGATATGCATAAAGTCTCGCGGGAGAATACGTATGCGCGTTTACCGTGTAAAAATGCGCGATGCTACAAAAAGGCAATTACGATAATGAGCTTTGTTATGTCCAGAGAAGAACATAAATGACAAATGAGAGAATTGCTTAATGAATCAACTCCGAAGAGTAAATCGTGAAACCGATTTAGATAACGGATAGCAGAGATATGGCGTTTAAAATAAAATATGAAAATATGTCACTAGCTTTGATCGCGACAGTCGGCAAATACGTCATCTGAATTGTAGCGCGGCGGAAATCCAGCATAAAAATGATGAAATCGCTGAAATATCAATTTTTCATCTTGCACAATTCTCGTTTGAGATATTCGATGGCGGCGGATATCGGAAACAGCCGAACATCGCGGAACCTTCCATCACAAACGATAATTTAAAGAGCGCATAAAACTCGAATTCTCCAAGCTTGAACTCAATCGCGAGCCTACTCAATCGTGAATCGCATCCCCTAGTCGGCAACCCTGTTATTTCATCGCAATGTATTAGCCGATGCTGCGCATACAAAAGCGGAAAACTGATATTCCGAGGCATTTTGAAGAATTACTTTTGCGCGAGTGAAAAGAGCGCTGAGCGCGGCGCAGGGAACGATTTCGCGATTCATCCCCGTTATTTATTCCCCAACAACCACAAACGACGTCTATGATCACGAATGGCCGATTGCCAATCCCACTTTTCGATGGCATCTCGCATGTCGACATCCTCGACGCCAAGACAGTCGACCATAACGACCAGGAAGCAGCGACGACACGCGGTGGCGAAAGGGAATTATTGCTGGCGGGTGGAGAGTAAAGATGCGCGCGCGCGTGCGGAGGGCGAGGGAAAAGGGCGAAAACCGTGGTGCGCGGAGCAGCGCACCACCGCGGGCGAAATCCGACGAGCTACCCTCGTCGGCGCTCGTGTTTGTCCGTGTATTCATCCGTGTACTCCCGGGGGCGGAGACCGCAGAGTATTGATTTCACCCCCGTCCCCCGCTGCCCCGTCGTCGCGACCCTCTCTTACTCTCTCCGTGCCCCGGCCGTTTGCGCCCCCGTTGCCGTTCCAGCAACATTTCCCCACATAGTCGTAGGAGCAGCCACCAGCCCTCCCTCGGTCTCTTTCTCGTTTTCTCTTTCTCCCTCTCACCCGTCTCGACCATCCCAATTTCACTCGAACCACCGGCAGTGGCGATGCCATCAACCAGGGCCGGGACTAGAAATCATGGAATGGTTTGGACTCGTGCATTATTGAGTAAACAAATAGCCATCGCGAAGAACCGATATCTCGTCAATTATATGAATCACGCGTTCTCCAATGACGAATTAATTCTTTAACAAATGAACAAATAAATAGCCATCCGTGAAAAATTCGGCAAATGGTATCCCTCTGCCCGAAGCATTACGAGAAGAGTATTCTTACATAGAGAGAAAGAGAAAGAGAGAAAGAGATTTATCTTACAGGATGTTCTCCTTGGATTTATTTTCTCGACAATTCGTGACAGTCACAAAAGAAAATATTTTCTGACAGATATCTTTCCTTTATTTCCTACTCATGCTGATGCGCGCCAAGCCAGTATTATTAGCTAGCATTATTACGGAAAATTTTAAGAGAGAAGATTTCTTATCAATTAATTATTAATATTAATATTTTTCTTTCTTTTCTCTCCAAAACGGGAACGTTTTGTAAAAGGTGCAATAATGTACACGGAATCGAGTTCTCAAGTTTGTTCCATTTAAATTTACGCTTCTTTACAATGTTCTAGAAAGAGAGAGAGAGAGAGAGAGAGAGAGAGAGAGAGAGAGAGAGAGAGAGAGAGAGAGAGAGAGACAAAAGAGAGAAGGGAGAGAAGATAAACAGCCCGCGCGTGCATAAATATCATTTTTGTGATTAAATTTTTTGATATCTCGGTTAAAAATCCTCAAGATTTATATATTAGTTTATTACATAGTTTTAATTGGAAGCATCGAGTGATGGAATGTAAACCAAGTGCTGCGTCTGGCCATTTCTGTTGAGTGTGCCGGTAAAAAATTGGATGTTTTTACATTTTTACTTCATTTCCCCAAGTTAGTAAATTATGACCAACAGGAACGAAACTCTCGAGGGATGCGATTTGTTTGTCGGTGGCGACGGAAAATCCAGTGTCGGCTCTGGCACACCAACACCAACGCACATCGCGCCAGCGCGCTTCTAGGGGCTCGTCGAGCGTCACGGACGAAACCTTGCCCGATCGTTTGCCAACGAATCAACCTGATGGACCAACCTTGCGAAAGCCACGAGAGATAGAGAACGAGAGAGCGAACGAGCGAAAGAGAGGCTTGAAGAAGGAACGCAGGCTTGGTTTGGAGAAAAACGAAGGAAAAGCAGGAAAGGCGAAAGCCACGAAGATGGCACTGTGCACGCCGCGTCGATGCCGCGACGCTGGCGAGGGTGGAGGCAGGGTTGAACGCGGGATGAGATGTCGCGACAGCGTGCGGGAAATGGGTGTGCATCGCGGAGTAAATTTCGGAATAAAAATGTGTTGCTCGGGAAAAGGGATGTAATCTGTTTATTCCGCAGTTGCTCTCGTGACGGTACCGATATGACGCGGTATACCATGAGAATACAGAAAGAAAGAGAGAAAGAAATGACAGGGGAAAAATTAATATCGCTCAGTCGGTTTCATTTAATTGGGAAATTCGTGTCTGTCCAATATCAGCGCAAGTAGTTACCGCGGAATAACGCGCTGCAAAACCGTACGCTCGTAATGCTCGAGCAACGCTGCAAGAGAAGCGCTGTAAAAAGAAAAGGCCGGCGATCGATTCCGAAAGTTCGCGATGATTAAGAATTTCGATCGTACGCAGAACGCGCACGTTAACTCGGAAAGTAACCTAACGTGCGCGGTGAATGGTCGACGATTCTTTCGAGGACATTTTGAAGAAACGCGTGCCTCGGCTTGGTTCTCGGACAGCAGAATTTGAGAGCCTCTGTTCCATACCGGGGATATAACGGATTATTCCCCTCGGCGCATACAGAGGAGTCGACGATGCCACTTTGCTCAGGCCACCATGCCGCGTCCCTCGGCTTTCGCTCAACCCCCGCACACATCCCGACATCGATGAGCGTCAATTCCGAGTCGACGGGGGTGCGATGAAAAATATTTATCAAACGGCGCGTCGTCGAGCGGATCCTTACCCGCGCGTTAATCCGCTTGTTCCGTCAGTCGATTAATCGCGTGCTCGGATCATTAAAATCTATCGGCTGAATCGAGATTGAATCGAGCAATGAGCGCGATAATCCTTATAACGCTTGATATAATCCCGATTTGACTTTTTTGCCGGATTATCCGTTTCCTGAGAGAAACGGATGCGCGAGGGAAACGCCTGGGAAAGAGACGACGACGAATCTCAGACGAGGAATTAAGGCTAAACACGCCTAGAGGCTCGGTCATTCCAAATATTGGAAATGTTGGAAATGTTCAAGAGCGGTAAACCGAGAGTCAATTACGAAATTGTATCTCAAATGATATCTGAGGGGGGTTGTTTCCGTGAGAATAGCCAGATGAGGTCAGCGAACGCCGTGAACGCCGCGAGAGAACGAAGAGGATTACACGCCGTTTATTTGCATGTGAATATACGTTCGTTAAATATTACCTCTGCCGCAACGTACGCGCGAGGATCATTAATAATGCCGCGGCAAATCATGGAGCGTGCAAAAATAATGACGCTCCTGTTACAATGAAGAGAGCTCTCGCATCGATGTCACACGCCGAGCTGGGCGGCGAATAACGAATGATGCGAGTCGATCGGCTGTGGATATCGACATGTCGGTGTAACTTTTTAAAACGACTTCGACAAAACGGTCACCGTGAAAAACCGTGAATGACGACGAGGAACGCCAAGCGAAAATATTCGTAGCAATCGTCGCACAAAGAGCGGAAACCAGTTCCCGTCCCCCGTTGAACTTTACACTTTCAGCGGAACTCGGACAACCGGAGTGCCACATATATTTCATCGCGATAACATCTCATATTCATCGCGATTCATATAAAGACCATTCGCCAATTTGGAATTTGCGACGATCGACGTCGGGAGTTATCGCCGTAATGTAAAATGACGTAAACGCGACTAAAAAGAGGAAAGAAGAAAAAGTAGAAGAAGAAGAAGAAAAAGAAGAAGACGTCTCAACAAGAACGTTCATCAGCATTCATTAGTATTCTAGATTATGAAGTAAGCACCGAACATGATTATGAAACGGTCATAAAAGTGGCCCCGAAGAGACGAACGCGTATCTCATACGCGCTGTCATGATTCAACGGAATCTCGCCGTCGAATCTTACCGAGAAATGAATTATTTAATAGCTCGCTTCTACATTCTCCTAGAATTACGATACATTCGCGAATACGTGCGACTTGCTCGTGGCATACGATAAGCTCCTTTTGTTTCCCACAACATCACGCAATCTCTCTAATGGCGCGCAAAAGCGCCGTTAACGTTTCAGCCAGAACAGATTAAGACGCTGTGTACGCGCGCGAGTGTCGTCCGGCCGCGGCTGTGTTTTCCTCCCGATTTTCCTTGCGCAGCGGAATCGAGCGGAGCGAAGCGGAGCGGAGCGGAGCGGTGGCGGGCCGCGAGCGTCCGCGACACGCACGCGAGTTGATTGACGCGCGAATACGTGTCCGGCGTTACGCAGCTCCGCGGAACAAGGCTGCGAACGGACGAGTGCAACAACGATGATGATGACGACGAGGACGACGACGACGACGAGGACGACGACGAGGACGACGACAGCTAAACGAACGAACGAGCGGGCCCCGATGTGTGCCAAGGCGAGAGAGACACGCTGGAAAAAGTGCGGATTTCATGACGAGGCGCGTGTATACATGGCGTTCCGTGACATCAATCCCAACGACGTTACTTGGCGACACACTCGATGAACTTTCAAGCCTCGCGTTCGTTAAGAGAGCGCTCGCCGATCAAAAGCACAATAAAAATTCATTTGGAATTACGGAATCACGGATCGTGTGACCTAACCGCGCGTGGAAGAGGAATTCCACGCTTGAATATTCCGATGAATCGCGGATAAAAGGAAGGCAAGAACGCCGTTCGGGTGTTCAGGTCCAGCAGGACGGAAGGACTCTTCATCGCGTAACGAGAGGTCCCGTCTCGTTCCTCCGATCGACCGTAAAACGCGATAACGTTGTGGAGCTCTTCGAGGGGAAATAATGCGCAACTTTCGACGACTGCGAATCGAGGGAACGCCCTTGGAGCGCGCTCGCGCGCGCGCTCGCCAACGCGACGAGATTTATTTATGGCGCCCGTTCCTGTCTCCCAAATGATATTTTTCGCTTCGCGTTTATTTTCAGATATACATATGCACGCGCGCGAGCTGCAACGATCCCCCGACAGGGAGCAAAGCTCGTATTTTACAATAACGCGCCCGCCGCACGCTACAAGCGGATTTATTTATTCAAGTGTCGCGGCCGATAGTCACCCCCGACGTGGAACCGAAGGGAAGTAAACACGTAAAATATCGTCGAGATGATATCGATCCCTCCAACTGGAACGGAAAGACGAACATTGCATCGCTCCTTCGTGATTGACTGTTTCTCGCTCGACGACGCGATCCGCCGCTGGAAACTTCCGATTGGAAATATCTTCTACCCGAAGCAAGAGCGCGGCAAGCATGATCCTCCTGCCCGCAGTTTAGGGCGGTTCGTCCGACTGTCTCGAAAAATCGAGAGATTTGCGCATAAAACGCGCGCATAAACTTTCGTGTCTGAACGAATCGACGAGATTACTCCGCCATACGCGTCCTCCTCCTTCTCTGCGTAAGAGAGAAGGCTTTTCCCTTTTTCCTATTACTTTAGGCAAAAATGTTCCGCGGGATGAAAAATACAATGCCGCGTCGCGCGGGTTTACCGCCGTAATCCGCTCATGATCTATGCATCTACGCGGACTTGCGTAATCGGTTCCCTCTCGCCGACTCTCAACTCGCTGCGAGGCGAGCAAAGTTGGCCGAGCAGACAAACATCACGCGCGTCGCCGCCAACGAGGCGAAGATGATACCGATCGGATGATATCGTGGCACTCGTGGCACTCGTGGCGACTAACGAGCTGCCGGAAGCCAGCATTACGCATCCGGTGCAGAAGGGGAAAGAGGAAATGCTCCCTCCTGTTTATCGCTTCGTTCCCCGGTTAAGGCGTTTCGTGCCACTGCGCGCGCGGGCATGTCCGAGCGGGCATCTCCTTGGAGGAGAGACGTCCGCGGCGAATTCTAGTATCGAAAATGGACTTACTTTTGGTTCCGTCTTCATTTTTTTCGCGGGTGGAGGACTAGCGGCCGTATCCATGGCCTCCTCGGCAGGAGTGGTCAACGGTGGACCCGGCACCGCGGCGACTTTGGTCTGTTCCGGCTTGGCCGCCGCGCCGGCCGCCGTGGCGCTCGCCGGACTCGGCGGCGGGCAAGGTGCCGCCGCGCTGGTCGCGGGCGGCCCGGGACCCTGCGACACCGAGAAACCTGTCCTCGAACTGGGCGGTGGTCCCTGGGTCTGTTGTGGCGCCGTGGCGGCCGGCGTCGGGCCCTGGGACTGTGTCGCGCCACCAGCCGAATTCTGAGCCTGTGGCGCCGGTCGCGCGGTGCCGTTCATCTCGGGCTTGGTCTGTTGAGGTGTGTGATTGCTCTGGGGCTTCTCGTGTTTCTCGCGCGCCTTGTCGCGCCGATGACCGCTCGAGCCACGCTTCGAGCCGGCATTAGACGAGGGCGCGGCACCGGTACCACCGGCCGATGCCGGTGAGTGACTCGGTTTCGATTTGTTCGACGAGGACGACTGGCCGCCGGCCGGGCCGCATTCCGAGTTCTGTGAGTTTTGTGCGACCTGAGCGGACGCCGAGGTCGAACCGGCCGTGGAAGACGAGGAAGTCGCGGACGCGGCACTACCGTTGTTCGAGTCCTGAGAGGCGTTACCGTTGATCTCGTTCGACTTGACGATCTCATGCTTGGCCTCGCTCGTTTTCGTGCCAGGCTTTGTACGCTTTATCTTCATCTTGAGGCCCTTGTCAACGGTGGCCGAGTGTTCAACGGCCATCTTGCCGGGATTACCGGCGTTACCGTGGACGGCGTTGACGCCGCTCACGTTCACGCTGGACGCTTGCTTGGGACCGGTAACCACGTTCGTGGTACCGTTCGCGTTACTGGCGCCGTTCGCGCTACCACCAGCACCACCGTTTGCGTTGTTAGCACTGTTGTTACCGTTTCCGGGACTGTTGGAGCGCGCAGACGATGAATTAACCACGCCACCACAACCACTGGACAATGAGGACGAGGACGAGGACGAGGACGACGACGACGACGACGACGACGACGACGACGACGAGGACGACGACGACGAGCAAGAGGACGACGACAACGACGACGATGATGTAGACGATGATTGATTGCCGGCGTTCGTACCAATCGACGGGATGGCTGAAGACGAGGAGTTGCTGGAGTTCAGGCCGCTCGATGAGTTCTGTAACTGATGATGATTCGCGTTATTCGGTGCTGATGCTGCCGAGGCAGGCGTAGAAGCCATGCCTGTCCCCGAGCTCAATTTCTCGTCCCTCGTCTTCTCAATATCCGCATCAAGATCGATTATTAGATCACCTATTCCAATATCCCATTCGTTGTCGTCGTACTCAAAATTATTGGTCGCATTCGTTGCGACCGAATCCAGTTCACCAGCGTTAGCAGCCACTGTGCTTGTTTTATTAGGCTCACGCTGCTGGCCCGATGATGATGATGATGATGATGATGAGGACGAGGACGACGACGACGACGACGACGACGATGACGACGACGACGACGATGACGACGACGACGATGACGATTTGTCCCGACCCTGATGGTGATGATGGTGGTGATGATGGTGATGATGATGATGATGGTGGTGACGATGATCGCGGTGCTCCCTACCGATCAGCGCTCTATCCTGCCTCCTCGATTGACCACCACCGGCGGCTGTGTTGCTACCTAAACTGTTGTTGTTGCCGTTACTACTGGCGTTGCCGTTGCTGCCGCTACCGTTGTTGCTACTATTGCTACCACTACCACTACTACTACTATTAGCACCACCACCACCGATACACGGAGATGGTCCTTTACGGTTTACGTTAGGGAGGCGACCGCCTAGTGGCGTGGTCGCCATGCCCTTGGAAACGTATCCCCGGCGCCCGCCAGCCTGGTCACCAACAGCTCACCTTTTCTCACTTTCGATTCTAAGTAACAGTGGCAGCGCGCGCGATCACACGCGTTATCATTACCCCGTCCACCGCCCGCGAGACGCGCCTCGTCCATCGAACACATCACTCACTCTCTCGCGGGCTACCCTCGCCTCGACGTAATTCGTGATATATATCCCACGTGTATCCCTTTTTCCTCCCTTCCGCTCCTTGCGCACCCACGTTCCTCCGCGCTTCACCGTTATATCTCGCGTTATACACCGATCTCCTCTCTCTCTCTCTCTCTCTCTCCTTCTCCTCCTCCTCTTCACCGCGTTCACAATCAACTTTTCCACTTTACCACTCTTTCGCGCTCGCTCTCTCTCTCTCTCTCTCTCTCTCTCTCTCTCTCTCTCTCTCTCTCTTTCTCTCCCTCTCCCTCTCTAGCCTGACGTTAATTCCTGTAACTTGCCGACTCGCGGTCGAGCCGGCACCGCGACCAACCAACCAACCAACCGATCCGATAATATCTCTCTTTCCCCCCCTCTCTTTCTCTTTCTATCTCTCTCTCTCTCTCCCTCTCCCTCTCTCTCTCTCTCTCTCTCTCTTTCCCTCTCTCACTCTTCACCGACAACAACACACTCTGATCTCGACGACACGACACCACGATCACTGCCACTGCTCTTGCTCCCCTCCCCCCCTTTCGCTGTCGCGATCACGAACACACCACCCGACACCACTCTATGCTTACTTCCAATATCGAAGGAAATCTCGTTGACCATCCGTGCTCTCGGGATTCTTGAGATCCGAGGATAGCGAAGCGATGTGTGTCCCCCCCCCCCCGACGAAGCTCTCCTCTTCACCCGACGCGAGTTAATCCGTGTCCTCCTCGAAGCGATCCTCTGATCGAGGTCAGCCTATGACGTGCGGCTCTCCTCTTCGTTGACCCAATGCAACCGCGTTTTGGCTGCTCGATATGCTACCGATCTGCAACACGTAAAGATAATTCTGCTCAGCATAGAGTGTAGCGACAGCGAGTTTAGCTCGACACATTTAGCTAGACATTCGTCGTTAATATGCGAATATTTGTTATTTCCTTATTTCAAGATCTCAAGCCTCGATTAACAACGCTACGATTCATTCTATTCTTGATATCCCTGCTTAATAGCCCAGGAGGACCTCGATCAGGACTTTAAATATTTCAAGATGAGAGAAGCTAGAAGCTAATCTATCGTTCTCGAGGAAGCGTCAGCGATCTATCGATCGGATCGCGATCTCTTCTAAACCCCACGGAAGGATCTCTCAGGCAAATGCCATGGGTTGGAATAACACCAATGCGAGAGCATGACCGTCCTGTTTTCTCTGTAAAACAATGCCGCACATGCGCCTTGTCGGCGCATTCTTAGCTTGATGGATGCGCCGCCGCTAACGCGAGATGCATTCCGGCGGTACGATTATTGTTTCAGAAAGAAGAGACGGGACGGTTGCCGTACCTTCGCCGTACTATGGATAATATCTCATCCCACAGAGTGCAAAGCTGCCGGTCATGCACAATCGGTCGCATAATTGCGAGCGAGATCTCGCATACCCTGCGCTTTCGTAATCCTCGCGACGCCAATCTCTGGCGTAACGTTCGGCGCGGCGAGCCGCTGCATCCGCAGAGCTGACACGCGCGCCTTTCGGGCTTCCGACGACCTTTCCAATTAATCTCGCGCCGTTAATTTGGCAGGCACGCGCGAGAGATTGCTTTCGGGCCGTTTTGTAGTCACGCTGTTTTCATAAACAATGCTCCGGCTAGGGGATAAGTCTCCGGGCGCACTTGGCCGCCAGCCAGCAAACCAACGGACGCGCGCGCGTCGTTTACGAACGTTCTCTCGGCAGAAGCCGAAGAACGTATCCAGAGTCCGGCGTTAAAACCGGGTTGTTAGCTTCGATATAACGACATGTTTAGAGATCGACTCGACCTGCCCGCTACCTCCTCCCATCTACCTCCCGGCTTTCACCCCAGCGCACCTTCTCGCCGCGAGCCCAGAAGGCCCCCTCCTCCTCCTCCTCCTCCTCCTCCTCCTCCTCCTCCCTGTTTCGCACCTACAAATTGGTATTCCCACTTAGAGAGGAATTCGTGTCAGGGAACGATTAATTTTATCGGCAGCATTTTGGCCATGGTCCAATCGCCCGGCGTAACAACCGCCACCAGAAAGAGAAACGAGAAGACACAGACGAGGAGACAGAGAAAGAGAGAGAGAGAGAGAGAGAGAGAGAGAGAGAGAGAGAGAGAGAGAGAGAATGTGCACACACACGATGTGTATGTGTGCATATATGGTATGTATACGGATATTCTATAATGGAGAGAATTTATTTCATATTTCCTGAAATCGGGTTCTCTCGGAACGCTACGTGCGTGTTCACACACACGAGTGCACACGATCGATGCGGGGAAAAAAAAAATAAATAAATGGGAGGGAGTGGGGAAAGGAAAGGAGGCCAACGGATGACAAAATGTTAGAACAATGGGAATAAAAATGACTCGAGCCTGATAAAAATTTTATGGACGTACAAAGTGTTCGAATCGTCGAGCCGCGACTATTAATTCGTATCCCCGATCGCACGTGCAGAAAAAGGTAATTAAACGGCAATGATTATCTGCGACGGAGAAAAACGATCGAGAGGAAACGGCGGTTTCCTTCGGGTAAAGAATGACATTAACATAAATCATTGAGAATGACTCGTCGTATCTTCTTGGACAGCGCGCGAATTAATTCGATCGACTGCTTTTGGAATAAGCTTCAAAAAATTACGAGATACTTTTACGAGAAAACGCCTGGTATTCATCGCGCAAAAGCGCAAACGAACTCTAAACTGAACCGTGAGCTTAATTAAATCTCTGCCGAAATTTTAGACAGGAAACGCGCACAGTTGTAGCGTATCCCATTCTGTGTATGAAAATATGTCAAAAATTGTATGCAAGCATGAGCGAGCTTACTCCTAAAGCACGTTGTATGCAGAATTTACGAATTTACGATTCCGCGCGGGCGAAAGATCGAACGATCAGAATGATCATGGATGATCGCTTCGTTAATATCAGCGTCGTCATTGCGTCGTCATTGAGGGTAGCGACATCGCTTTTTACGCATTCTAAATTGACCCTACCGGCGCGTAACGGCGCGAAAAGGAGATGACGTATAGCCGAGGGTTAATCGAGGAGAAGCGGAAGTCGCAAACTCGCACCGGGGACTCGCTCGCCCGCCTTAAGTTACAACCGCGCGTCCCCGCGCATTAAGTTACAAGATTAATCGTGCGACTTCGGCGAGTTTCGCGACGAAAATAATATCCGGTGCCATTTATACCGGGCGGCATAAAGGACGAGTCGTTAAGGCGAAGGCACCGCGCGGTATCGCGCGACGCTCTTTCCCGCCCCCCGCCGTTCCGGTAACAATCCCACGAGCGGAGATTGACGGCATTCCTGGGAGAACAATCGGTAAGCCCGAACTATTCCCGTGCTGTGGGCGCAGCATTCTGGCGAACCTCGATCGTAATGACGTCAATGAAGTCCATCGGCGGTGGAGGGCGATCGGCAGGGAATTCACCTTGTTAACGGAGCCCAGTTAACTCGCCAATACCCGTAAGGCGGATTATGCGGTAAACGAAATTATAACCGCGGCCGATGGCACGCCGTCTTATAATCCACGCGGTATGCCCTCCAGCACCTTCCTTCCGGCGAAGATGAAGGAAATCATCAGATGAGGTATACGCGAAATAGCTGCGTGTCTCTATTTCTCCCCTTCTTCGGAGAAGGATTACATACGCGAGTAACGTCGTTCTAGATCTCGTGGGAGAGTACTTTGAGAAATTTTATATTCCAAAACATTTTAGATATCGCATCACATCGAATAGCACGGCATCTTCGCGCGGCGTTGATCGAGAATGCGAGAAACTCGCACGCGAGTTCCTTATCCGATCATCTCAAGCGTGCAAGCAAAAAAGGAAACCAGACGCAAACTTGGATACTTTACTCGCTATAATCAGCTTCATCGGGAGAGATCTCTGATTAGTATTTAAATCAATAACAAGGAGCCTGTATCAATAACAGGGCTCATTATCAGGTTCATCAATCAAGCTCATTCGAATGCGACTCCATTTGCATTGGATTTTTCAGCGGTGGGGCGCGGCGGCGGCGGCGGCGGCGGCGGCGGTTTCGCACCACCTCACCTCACCGGAGGCATTAATTACGGCATTAATCCGGGGAGTTAATCAAACGCATCGGCGAACGCGTTAATAAGGAAACAAAGGTGGGCTTCTGCTCGTCGCGCGGCCAGTTTATTCCCTTTGTTTTGCGCGGAACAAGTTTCTTATTAACATGTAGCTCGGCGGCAAGGGGTGGTGGGGAAGGGGTCATCGCTTATGCTAACGACGCTGCTGTTATTTCCTCCGAAGTAGGGACCGCGTAATGAGTTTACTTAAACGAGCTTAAGATTAAGATCTTAACTACGTTTTGTGTTAAATTTATCGTTAATGTCCCTATTAAAATACCCACACGTGTGCACGCACACGCGCGCAGACGTCTGGCGAGAGCCTGCCTGGACCCGACAGCGCCAAGCAGAGCAATCTGAACTGAACGAGCGACTCGAACGAGGGACTTTAGGAGCGAATAAGAGCGAGTTAATATCGGGCATCGAACGAAAGGGTTTATCCCGGATCGTTGAAACTAAATTCGCGGCCATGACGCGTGCATCCTCCGCAGTGCGATTCGCGAAGGTCGCCTGGATATAACGCTGAATTTACAGATTCAATACATATATATAATTTCTTGGACAATTTGTTGGAGCGTCGTTCAAAGTGAACGGGAGGATCCGTGTCACAGGAGTCGCTCGACGGATTGAACTAAATCCATTCGGCTCGTTCATAAGCGAGAGCCTCGCGAGTGGGTAGTAGCTCGTTAATTTTCTAAACGATCGATTGTAAGTTTTTCCCTGGTTTCTTCCGCCTTCTCCTTTTCCTCTCTCGTGTTGCGTGATGTGGTCCCGGGATTAACTTTATAGACTAAGCTTCATGATGGATGATTAATGACGCTGGCGAGTAATGGCAGGCAATACGCAGGTTCCCCGCGTACGGTACATTCTGCGCTCTCCGAGTCCAGGACGCATAAATCCGGATTGCAGCGAACAACGTCGAATTGAATTCTAATTACGCCGTGTTAATATTCCATTACACTTGTCCGCCGTGACTGGCGAGCGCGCAGCGCGGAGGGACCGCGCTTGAATAATTGAGCGATCATGGAAAGCGGAATGGCGAAAGCCTGTTTCCTTTCTAGGCGAGTGCGCCGCGCGATTGTCGCGACCGTTCCTCCACCGTCTCCGACAGCGACGTTGTTGTCTTCGTCGCGATCGCTGGAACACTGTAGAACACTGTACTTGGCCGTTGGGGTATCGTTCACACGTGGCTGACTGCACACATGCCCCTCTCTCGAATTATCGCATGCACAGCGGGGAATCAACCGGGCGAGACGTAAGGGCACCGCGCGAGATCTAAATGCAAAAAAGATCATTATCGAGGTCATTTCGCTCCGACTGCTTTGACTTGATTCAGCGGCTATGATTTTCAGCGGCGACAGAGAGCGCGCGCCGCGTTGGATACGTTTCTCTTTTGCTCTCCGCAATTTCCTGTTTTCCCCGCGTGATATTCCGCGGAATCGGACGATAGCGGGATAATTCTTCCCGCGAGTCCCGTGTGAACGACACTCGAGCCACGCTCCGAGGCTGCTACTTATACGCGTGCATAATCTCCTTTATTATGGCCCGGAGGCTCGCCATTTCCACGTCGCTCGCAGTCGCTTCCGAGCCGTACAACGGCGAGAGATGTATTCACGTCATCGTCCCTCTCTCTTATTCTCCTCGCTTACTTTTTCGTCGTACTTCATTTCGCCCGTGGCGCGACTGTTGTTCGCGGCGACCGTAAACGCGCGCTGACCGCGGGCTTACACGGACTTGGATTTACGACCATGGAAGGAAGAGCCGCCAGGCAATTAAAGCCCGTTACAATTTGTTTCCTCTCGCGGAAACGAAAGCGGAGACGAAAGGATTCGCCGTTCGATCGATTCCGCGAACTAGTGTTCGCGAGGAAGGGAAAATCCTTATTCTAGCCGTGACGAGCTCACGCTAGAACGTACAAAGCGGATAAAAGTTGCGTCATCGCTTCCCAGCGGGACGGCAGAAGGTGCTGCCGTTCGCGCGCGATTACCATCCACTCGAATTTCCGGGATCCGCGTAACCGCGTACAGCACAGATTCACAGATTCGAGTTCACCGGAAAGATCCGAGCGAGTCAAACGCTTTTCCGCGTGTAACAAACCATACGCGCGCCGCTACGAGCGCATTAACGAGCGCCGTTCTGTCGGCTTCTGTCGGATATTTCTGTTGAAACTTAACTGTCAACACTTTACCGCGACTTCGTAACGAGTTAATGACAACTTGGTGAAAATTGCAAGCTAATCCTCGAAACCGGCTTGCGCGCGCGCGCGCGAGCTATTCAAGGTTGGAGAAAGAGCCGAGGAGTTTTAACGCTCCGCTCTGTCGCGCCTGGATTTCGATTAACCATGCAGAGACCCTAGCGAGAAATCGCCTCGATTTACGTTTATCATTCCGCCGCGGCTGTCAGTAAAACATCGCCGAGTGTCGCTATTGGAAAGTCGCCGCGCGAAATTGTAACACGCGAGCTGTAAACCAGCAACGAGTGACGCTGATTGACGGAACGCGCGCACGAGAATGCCGCTCGCTCTGTCTCTCCGAGACAGCCCCGACAATTTTCAAGGACTGTCGAAGATTTCGTCACGACGGAGCGCGGAGGGTGAAACACGTACGCTTTGAATTTTCCTCTTTCTTCGTTTTCCATCTCCACGTCGGTCGTGCGAGAACGCAATAGACGCGGAACCGATGCAGAAACCACCGGTCAGCGCTCTCGTGCTTTCACAGTGGCACCCTGAAACAGAGGCAGGCGGGCGCGTCATTGACGCAGAATAGTCGCCCGCTTTCCCGCTCGATGCACCGCAATTTCACCCTCGCAACTCCGCGATGTACACACGTCGATCGTACGTTAACGCGGCCGTGACTGCGGCCGTGACTGCGGCCGTGACTGCGGCCGCGCGACTGCAAAGCCGCTTTTCCGCACGCTTCCGCGGCACAAAGCGCGGCTCGAACGCCGCGTGTTCCTTCAACTTCCAATTTGCCGAGGCCGGCGAATCATCCTGATGACGGACCTCACCGCGCGTAAGTTTCCGAGCACATCGCAAAGTTTTATATCTCAAAATTTGAGAAAGCGAGAGGAGTTTTCCGTTTTTAGGGAAAACAGACGCCAAACGGGGTTGCCGTCACGTTATTTACGAATTCTCTGCTAGAGGTATCGTTTCAAATCGCGAGTATCGAAGATCGATTCTTCGCGTTGATTGTCTCTCCGCTCGAACCATCACGGCTTCGACGAATCCGCGAGCGTCACTTTGGACGACGAGCGTTCTGTTGTTGGGCGAACAGAGAAGCCACAGAGCCATTGAATCATCGCTTCGTGAGAGGAACAGACGCGGGAACGATGCTCTTTTTCTTTTCCTCTCGCGAGAGAATCGCGCCGAGAAGACGACACCGAGAGGATAAAGGATTTTTTACGGGCGCGACGCGGAATAGCCGGGCTAAGAGGGCGAGTTCGCGGAGGAACACTCGAAGAACTTGAATCGCAAACTCATTAGGTGTCCTCGCGAGAACGAGAGAGAGAGAGAGAGAGAGAGAGAGAGAGAGAGAGAGAGAGAGAGAGAGAGAGAGAGAGAGAGMGAGAGAGAGAGAGAGTGCGCGAAGCATGGAGGAGCTCGTCGTGATGAAAAGGCCTAACCGGGGCCGGAAAGTAGTTCGTCGAACAAACAGATTAAGCCGCAAACTGGCTTCGCGTTCGCGCGACGCCCTTCCGCTCTAACGTGTATACCTTCTTCTTAGGCCGACTCGGATGCTGCGAGTCGCCTTGAGGAAAAAACGGGGTGAGGGTGAGAGGGATCGGTTGCCCGGCAACGCACGGATAATCCTGTCGCTAATCGCTGTGTAACCCCGGCGCGGTTTTAAGGCAGCATGCTGATCCGCTGATGCGTCCTGCGCCGGCTTCTCGCCGCAACGTATTGGCGAACGGCCACGTATGAGGTCGTTAAAAGTTTTCATCAGCTCGTCCATAGTTACACGGTGCCACCGCGAAGACGCCACAAAGCGAGGCGGAGCTGGCTGATTAGCCGCCGCTGTTACCGCTCGATCGCAAGGCACGGGAAATAGCTCGGCTAGATATACATCGGCATGTTTAGCCTCTCGTGGTTTACTATCCGGTCAAATGCGCCATTAATGGTATGAGCAAATTGAATGGAAAAGCTTGAAACTCGACTCTACCGAGTGTTATCGATGTTTAACGGACTGGAGACATTTTACAACCGTGCGCGCGCGCGGACGTGAATCATCTGATATTTTTGTCTTTCTCCGACCACAAGCGGAACACAAAGCGGAGATGTTAAAATCGCGACGCGATAAAATGAATTCGAGATTTCGAACGTTCTCTCGGCGGGGGAGGGGGAGGCCAGAGATGCCGGATTTGCCTCGCTATGAAATTTCGTCCGAGCGTGCATCCGCGTGCCGGCTCCAAGAGATGATGTTCCCCCTCCCCCCTCCCCCCCAGCCCCGCACATCCGAATCCGGCATTTCAACGCCGTGCGAGAAACATTATCCGCCTCCCGATTACGAGATCGGTCGAGAGTATCTCTTAATCCTCGAGAAGTGTACAACTTGCGATTTGTGAGTAAAGGCGGGATAAAGAAACGGGAAGGAACAAAAGGAAGCGTCCGTCCTTCCGGGAAGGTAGCCATTACCTACTTCGGTGGACACTGTATGCAGGTAAACTCCCCGTTTTCCTCTTCGTGAGACGAACGGGGACGAGGCTTGCGTCGATGGCTGGGTCAGTCGACTGGTCTGACCGATAGTGGACACCGCGATAGTGGATTGGCTCGTGTCAAGTGCCTAGCCAGAGATTATCATTTTACGCGAGCTGGTCAAAACTTTGTCGGGCAAAGCGCGAGGATATCGAGTCCAGCTCAACTACGTGAAAACTACGTGAAATATATGTAATCGAAACATACATGTCCGGCGTATAAAAGGGAACTTTGTGATGCAAATAGAGAAAGAGAGAGAGAGAGAGAGAGAGAGATTCCGTTTTAATTTCCGTTTTCCTATAATACAAACAAGATAACTGGAAACTCAGCGATACAATCTATTCCCCAAATAACTCGATTAGCTTTGAAATTAATGCAAGCGATTAGCTGACGTAATCCGATGTATTCACGTGGGTTTAATAAAAGCTCGAGCTAATTATCGCGAGTTTGTCCGTCTTAACTTTGAGACTCATTCCATTCCATTTAAACCGTTACATAAATTATACGTAACTCACTCATTGCATCAAAGCCGCGTAATGCGATAAATCATCTTGCCTTGTAAGACGGATTAATGCAGGAAAATGTCGAGCATATTAAACGAATTATATATACACACACACACACACACACACACACTCTCTCTCTCTCCCCCCTTCCCGACGCGATATGTTAACAACAACGCAAGGATATCGGTGCAGATCCGATTGCAGATCGGATAGTGGCGACAGAAATCTGACGCGGGGCCAAGCGCGCGTCCGCCGCCAATACGCATCGCGGCTCGAGCGAAAATATTATTGGAAATCGCTTACGCGTTTTCAGCGCGCGCGCGCGCGCGCGCACGCGGTTGCTTGCGCAACGACCGTAGCTATTTTTCCTTTTTCTCTCTCTCTCTCTCTCTCTCTCTCTCTCTCTCTCTCTCTCTCTCTCTCCGACGTGCGACGCGCGCATAATGACATTATTTGATTTCTCCGCGACTCGACCGCGCGCATCAGCCTCGCGCGGATGGACCATTGTGTGTATCTCCTCTCCTCGAAAAACGCCTCTCTCGGCGTTGCGTAATGCGCGCGATGGCGCTTCTTGACCCCCTCCCTCCCTCCCTCCCCCCCCGTGATTTAACGGCGATGCCTAAACTTTTTGCGCGCGCGCGTCGCGACGCGAAGGCGAACAAGCCTGGCTCGCTTATTACGTAACGCGCATCGGTCCGTCCGGCAGAGTTATCATCGCACTTGCTACACGTTGCAGTCCAACTCGATTGCAGTCGTCAAGTTTTTGCGTGGCGGATTATTTATTATAATCCCGAGACAAAAAGCAGGCTGGCCCGTAAAAGCAGCCAACCGGCTGCCATTACGCTCCCGACACGTGCACGCTTACGTAAAACGTGCGATTCTCCCGCGGCGTATGACGCGCGCATATAGTACACACAATTAGACGGGGCGATGTGATGGAGTGTACTCTTGACTTTTTAATTTAGCCGCAACTCCAAAGTTTGCGGCACTGTCCTCCGCGTTTACAAAGCCGCGCGCTCGCGTTGTTTGCCGACACGCGTGTGTGCTTATGTAACGCGTCGTTATTCTCCTCTTGCGATGCACACGCGTTTTTAATTACTCTCTTCGATTCCGATTATACGCCGCTCGAGTCTCATCGCGAGTCTCAGCTCACAGGAGGCAGAAATCGGCCGGATCTCTCTCGTAATCGGGACGACATAATCGCGTTCGCACGTACCGATGAGGGAGAAAAAGAGAAAGAAAAGGAGATACGTTTTCGCCGGCAGTGAAGCAGCCGGGAAACGAGCGAGTACGCACGGCAACTGACACTTTTCCTGATTCACCATAAATCAATCCAACGCGCGAGAGAGCGCGCGCGCTTCCGCGAATCCCACATAACGAGATCCGCTACGACACTCGGCTACAACCGGCACAACCCGGTATATCTTCATTCAGTTCGGCGCGCGTTACATCATTTCCGCGGCGCGACACGTTAACGTTGATCGAGAACGTCGTAACACATATTTTCCAATTTATGTCAGCGTCATTATACGCCGCTGAATATACAACTAGCCTCCCGACAGCGCGCGTTCACGCGCGGAAGATTTTGTTTTCAAGCACATGTCTCTGCGAGCCGGCGGCCGTGCCAAGTCGTCCCGTTCTCGTTTGACAGCAGCTGTTCGAGCATCTTACGAGCGTTCTAAAATATGTGCTTGACCACTGCGACTGTCGTTAACCGTGGGAACGAACGCGTCAAGACGTAAGCGCGGCGCTCTCGACCGTTGGATAACCGGTACAGTTGCAGGACCCGGAGGAGGCACGTGACGTTGCGAGATTTCAGATTCAATTTCCTCCTTTCATGCAGGAGCGATCCGATGCCGCGATCCCTCGCATTTAGGGATTCAAGAAAGCCGATAATCGTCGCGCGAGTTGTACCTCTGCTCGCCGCGCTCGCGCCGTCATTGATGACATAAGGGGGATAACGCATCTACCGCTCTCACGGATTCGGTTTTCCCCGCTTTCGCGACAATCCAGAACCCTTCCCCCCYCCCCCYCCCCCYCCCCCYCCCCCCGCGACGAATGAATTCCGCCGAGAGCGCGATCGTATCTCGAGAACGCCGCGCGCGCGGGCGTCAAGACGCAAGCGCGGCGGCGCGGCGGCGCTCCGCGAAGGCGCGCATTACAATCGTATCGCTTAAATTTATCTCGGGGAATCGAAGCCAACCGACACGGCGAGAACACGGCGATCGCTCGATCGCTCGGAGATTGTAACCACGGTGCAAGAATATTCGCGGCGAGCGCCAATTCTGCCAGCCTCGTTTCCGACGAGGAGGCCCCCCGGTTCTCGCATCAGCGGTTTATGAGAGCCAATCGCCGAGTTTCCGCCAATAGCGGAAATATCTTTTATTACTCTCGCGGTCATTATGCACGCGTTCGCTTTATCGACACTGATAAAGCATTTCATGCGGCATCTTTGGATCGGAAAAGATTCGCTGCTGCTCTACGGAAAAATCGTACTCGACAGAAATCTCGGAATATTCAACGAGTCGGAGAGCAAAGCGCTTTCATTCTTCCAATTTTCTAAACGAACGCTCCTTGATCCCGAGGATGAATTTTCCTCGCGTCTTCATTCAAACTAAACCTGCAGTAATAAAAGCAAAGAGAGAGATTTGCGTTAATGGCTAGGAAGACCGCGGACCACGACAAAACGCGACAGCAAGCGAGGCTCGAAAGCTCGCCGATCGACGGGATTCCGATCAGATTGCTCGAATACGGGAAATCGGTCTTTCGATGCGAGTCACGATCGATTGGATCGTGCGATGCTCGATCGCTCGATCGTGGTAGCTAGACGGAGCCAATACAGAGCGCATACAGATGAACGGGCATTATCCGGCCCGATACAGACGTACGAGCGAACGAAAACGTGCGCTTCTTTCGCCCTATTTAGCCTTTAAATTCCCGAGCGATTTTCGTTACCGTTACTCGCGAGTGCGGTGGTAGCCGCTCGTTAAATGCCCGTTCTGCCGTTACGCAAAAAAGTTAAGTACACGTTGCTCCTCGCTTACTCGCAGGATCGAGTTTCCCCGCGCATTCGTATAAATAATTGCCCCAACATCCAGCGCGGATAATAAGAGGCCAACTTTTCAGTCGCATCGCGCCAAACTCCATCGTGCTCCGTCTTGCTCCCTGAAAGGTCACGGCGTGCATCGTCCTTCCCTATCGCGTCACGAGGCCTTTCGGCCTCGTCACAATGTACGTCAGCACAGAATACATGATCGCGCGCATCGCGCATCCTCGCACGCCGACATGACGACGATACGCGCTGCGAAAGTGCACGGATCCGCTATCTATATAAAAATCAGACTCCGCGCGTCCTCGCTCGCTCGTCCGCCTGCATACACGCCCGCTAACACGCGTGACTCGCGCATTTCGGCGCGCGCATAAATATTTATACGCGGCGATTCGCGCGATGTAGAAACGGCCGGAACGCTTCGAATCGCGATACACGAAATTCCGACGAAATTTCGCGTGGCTGACCGTGGCTGATCCGTCGACGACTCGCGTCATTCGCGTCTCTCTCTCTCTCTTCTTTCCCTTTTGCTTTTTCTTTCTCTTTCTTTCTTTTAATCTGCAACCGCGCCGACTGAGAGGTGCGAGGATATAGCTCGGACAACGCGAAAGAGCGGCGCTAATAACAAGGCTATATCCCCCGCGCTCGCTCCCTCTTTTTATTCTCTTTCTCTTGCCTGCCCCGCCGCCGCCGCCGCCGCCGCCCCCCCCTCCCCTTCGCTCCCTCTTCCTGCCTCTGCATCGCGCGAAATCGCGCTCATTTAACCGCCACCAAACTTGGCAGCCTGTCCGCGTTCACGTTCGTACACGCATACACGCATGCCGCGTAAGATATACACGAGGCTTCGACTAAACACGACAGATTTATGTCGCCACGAACGTACCGAAAACAATTTTCAGCCTAATGGATTGTCAGTATCTCCATAAATTCCCAATCAACCGCCACGAATATCAATCCCGCTGCTGCTTTTCCACCTCCCGTTACTTTCGATTGAGGGTTTAAACCTGAAATTTGCTCAAAGTGAGCCGTGATTCAGCGCCGATGGGAGAAATCATTTTTCAGGATACTTTTACCGCATCGCGTCGCGAATAATGCCTCGCTGACAATCGCTGACGAGAGGAGAGAACTCGGTCCGCGGAGTATGCAGATGAATCCAAGTTGCGTAAGTGCGACGACGACGAAGAGTACGGTTAAACGAGCTCAAGGAGTGACGATCAATGATTTCATGCGATCGAGGAGATTCCAAAAATAGAAAGACACTGTTACGCACGACTCGTGATGGAATATAGAAGCGCGAGAGCAAGATGGATCTCTTCCACGTCGGCAGGAGGCATCATCTCGAGTAACGAATGGAAGTCTCGGTTTTATCAAGCGATAGCTCGCTATCGCTTCGAATTAAAAACGTGTTTACATTCCATACATTTATAATCCGTCGGCGTAGGTTACACTTTGTATCTCACTCGCGGCACATTCGCGGCTCTTGAACAATTTTATCGAAAGGCGAAGAATTACGCGATAATAAGCTCGAGCGCCGAGCACGTAGGCGAATACGGTTTACGATGGTTTTAACGATTGAAAAACGCACGTGAGACGCGAAATTGCTAGTCTGGACGGTAAACAAGCGGCAACGCCTGCTCCATGGCGTGTATATCGCCAACTTTAGAATCAATATAAATACGCGTTACCCATTTAAATCCAGTCAAACCTGCTCTAATCGTGCTCGCGTACGAGCACGACTTCCCTCCGCGGCGTAACGCGCCGGCGACCATGTTTTTATCGCGTCAAATAAAATCGACGCTTTTTATCGCGTCAAATCGCGAGCGCGCGCTGGATACGCTGTAATTAACGTCGTTTTACAGCTCGCGGAAGGGCACTTTTTTTACGGAAGTCGCGCGGCTTTTTTCTCTCGCGAGCCGTGAGTTTCTAAAACCGCACGACCGCGAATGTCACCGGTCATTACAACGGCCATCTTGACGGTGCAGCGTCAGTGTCGAGCGATAAAATAAATCAAAAAAGGGATACCTTGGAGGTAAACCTTTTTGCGCGATAAAATTATCGCGGCTCGCGGACGGGACATGCGAACCGGCCGATTAAGCGGACTGCTCAGCCGAAAGAACTCGTCGCCGATGCTGCCTGCGTTCCTCTAAGATACCTCGCCGCGGCCGAGACACGCTCGCGCGAACGCTCGGCTTGTTTCGGCGGAGATAACTCCTTGGATAACAGCGGATACGTTTTCGAAATCGTGCCATTTCAGTCGGCGGCGGCGGCGGCGGCGGCGAACACGCGATGTCGTTGAACCGCGCGCGCGCGCGCGCGCGCAACCGACACACAATTGCGTTCAGCGCGCCGGGACATTTCGGGACATCCTCGTCGTTCGCGCGATTCCTCGCGAAATGGATCAACGCTGAACGAGAGCGTTCTTCCCCGCTTCTTCCTTCCTCTTTCTCACTCCCATCAAACGACCACCGCGATTCGCCGTTTAGAGGAATGCCGGCAAACTGGTGGCGCTTGACGAAGTCGGGACTCGATCCCGAACTCGATTAGCACGTCAGAGCCGGCGATGAGCTCTCTCTCAAAAAAARAAAAAAAAAAAAAAAAAAAAAAAAGAGAGAAAAAGAGACGCAGAAAGAGAGAAAGAGAGAGAGAGAAAAGCCAAATCGAATCCTGTGTATCACACACACACACACGCGCGCGCGCGCGCGCACAGATTTTTCCTTACTTTTTCGCCGGCTATTAGCGCGGCGTCATTGAACCGCTGAATGAAAATTCAAGCGCAAGTCGACGCTTCGTTTGCCGCTCCCGTTTTCCCTAATAAAACCCCGCGACGCTTCAACCCCCGGAGGGGGCTTTTTTTTCTCGCCTCCCCGACAAGATACCGTGCCGTGCCAAAATTCCAGCGCGAACGGGCAGGCATCGTAAAAACGAGAAACCGGGAACAGCGAAACGGGCGACGCCGGCGATCAACGGCGGTATGAAAATCGCGGCAAAACCAGCTCTCGCTCGTCGAAGCCGACCGAGAGCGGGGCCTGCCTCTTGCCCGGACGAACGAACGACCTAATCGAATGAGTCAGTGTGAATTCCGGTCGACTAACTTCTTGGCACTGCGCGCAAGGTGCAGCGAAAAAGCGGATCGAAGCTCGACAGGCGGGGGCCGAGCCGGGCATTCCAGCGGCGGTTGATCGCGAAAAATGCGAAGGCAAGCTTTTCGAGAGGCGCTGCTCTTCTCCCGCTCCATCCCGCTTCATCCCGCTTCATCCCTCCGGTTCATCGTATGCCGTCCACCGGAGGCGAGCGTTAAGCGCCACTCACACCGCACAACGGAACGAACCGAAATAGAAAGACGCTCGGATCGAAGCGGGACACGCAGCTCCCCCGAGAACGCATCTGGATCCGGACCTCGTTTACGTTTACGCGGAACTCGTAAATCACCTTATTTACCGCTGCGATGCTTTGAGGGAAGAATGAGGATCCTCCGAAGGAAGCGTCGTGTCTCTACCTGCATTTGCCTTCGCACGATAATTCGTCGAGCGATTCGTCGTTGCTTATCCGGTATCGAGATCGAATCGAGAGGTCGGATTTATTCGCTCGTGCGATAATTCGGGGATACAGGGAACTCCGCTTCGCGCCTGGCATCTCGGCAACCGTTTGCTTGACAAAGGGCTGCTTTCGCGACAGATCGAGACTCCCGCGGCGGATCGGCCCGCGGTTTCTTTTTTCGGGGAGAGTAAATCCATAAACGCGAGCGCGCACGAGCGCGCGGGCAGAGCCGATAGAAAGACGGATGGGACTTGAGCGAAGAGTAGCCTGCCTCGCTGCCGGATAATGGTCAGGGGCTCTCATTCCCGGCTCGTAATTCACGCGGCGAGTGCCCCTTCCGCTCTTGGCAGCCGACCACGCACCGACACGCACGTGCGCACTCCGCGCGCGCACGTGTGTATGTGTGATGTACACGCGTTCGTCGTATACGCAACTCGCTATCTCGTCCCAACTCATTATCTCACGTTAGATCGCTCTTTCTCTCTGTCTCTGTCTCTGTCTCTGTCTCTCTCTCTCTCTCTCTCTCTCTCTCTCTCTCTCTCTCTCTCTCTCTCTCTCTCTCTCTCGAAACTCATTCTTACTCGACGCGGAATGAGTTGCGAGGAGGTTCTCAGTCCAGGCTGACTGAGAATTCTCACGAATGACGGTGCTCATCGACGGTGCTCTCTTGGACGGAGTTCCATAAAGAGAGACCAAGCAAAGAGAGACCTTGGATGACGGAAATACCCGTCCGCTGTGTCTCTCCTTTTCGCGTGTCCTTTGTTTTATTTAAAAGCGATACACACCGCGCCGCGGGCAGCGATGGCAGGAAAGCATCAGTCTCGATGAGCATCAGTCTCATTTTTCAGAGCGTCATTCATCGATGTGACGCGACGCAGGCTGGGTCGTTGCGATGGGCGCGATTCGCTGGAATCGGCACGAAACGCAACCACCATAGAGAGATGGTGGTGTTCGAAATCAAGCACGACAGCCGGATACTCGAAATTTATTCCAGACAAGATCGCTCCTGCGCCTCGTCTCTCTCTCTCTCTCTCTCTCTCTCTCTCTCTCTCTCTCTCTCTCTCTCTCTCTCTCTCTCTCTCTCTCTCTCTCTCTCTCTCTCTCTCTCACGATAATTTGGCCGAACGATAGCGAGGAGCATGCACCCGACCGTTAATTACGAATACTATCTAATCAATGAACGCACACAGGCGCGCGCAATCACGGTAAATTATCGGAGAGTCATGAGTTATAAGGTCGTAACCCGGTTTCGCGCTCGTTACGACACGTCAATTAGAAAAGTCGAAAGCGGCAGGCAGCCGGGCCGCCGGTTGAGAACCCCGGAGGCCCCGTGTTCCTCTCCACCCACCGGCGGGCCGATATAATTAGCGTGTTTAACTCTGATTTATAATGACGCTGGAAACGCCTACTGTCCATGAGCCGTATCAAGCAAGAGTAGAATCCATCGCGCGTATACAGGGTGTCCCGCGCGAACGCCCGCGCGCTCCTATCGTTATCGCGAGCGCGATTGGAGAAGACACGCACTTGAGCGAGTTCTCAAAGCGAGGTAAGCGCACGGGGGAGGGCGCGGGGGCAGGGGGCAGGGACCAGGCGGATGCGCCTTCTCCCGTTTCGGATATCCAAATGCGATCATAATAACGCGATGACGCATCCGTCAAAGGAGCTCGGAATGCCCGCGCGCGGAAGACGTTCAGCCCGCAACGGCTGAAACGGGACACCAGGTATAGCGCGAGGCGCGCTCGCGCCATTCGACTAATTCATAATTTATCGCTATCAATTAGAGGGATAAGCGGACGTGTACATACACGAGTTCCCGCGCTGGCTATTTGTTCACGCGTCGCGCGGTATCGTTGCTCTCTCGAAAGTCTCGCGCAAATAGTTGTCCAACTAATCGCTACTCGGGGATTCCAGCCGTTACAGCACCGCGTGACACCGTCCGCATGCCGGACAGGCAGATGGACACAATTATACCGCTCGCGAACGCCGCGGCCACTTTGCTAATTTTAGCACAAAGTAATCGCCGCGCATCCATGCGCGTGTACCGCCGCGTGCATAAATCAATTTGCAAATATGGAACAAATATGGAGAGAGATTTTTATCGCGCAGCTCGCCTCACGTGGCTGCGGCGCTGCGCGGAGCTGCTTTAGAAAGTTTATTGCCTTCGCGAGCCTCGCCGCGAGCCTCGACGATGCGTCTTCTCTTTTTCCCAAAACTGTCGAGAGCCAATCGTGCGCGTCTTGCTTTTTATAGCGACGACCATCTGAAATCATCGCGTTCGATAACGTCCCGAGAATGTCCGAATGCTCAATTCAATACGGCTCGGAAACGACGCTCGGTTCGCGAGCGCTAAAAGCGATAATATTTCGAGTAATGGAATTCCCACGATTGGGACCACCTCCTTCAACGCGCTCTGCCTTCCGGACTTTCCACGACTCGCTGTGATTATTACCAAGCGAAAGTAGTTCCGTACAAGAGAGTAGTTCCCGCGAAGAGAGTAGCACACGCCGGCAAGAAGAAGGCTCATGCTTGAAAATATTGAAACAACGCGATCCGTCCGCGCGGCGTTCGTCGACATCGACGACGTTCTCTCCTCTTCGAGAAGAACGCAACACGCGGAGCAAACTGGGCAACTGGCTTCGAACGACGCGTAGATCGATGCGTAGATATTGATAATCCGCGTAGCGTTAATAAAGTCCTGAATTTCGAATAAAATTCCGTTCCGGTTAAAAGCCAGTTGCGCGCTTTAATGGCTTGCAATTTAAAGAGAAAGAGAGATTAATCTCACTCCCAGTCGTTAAATAGCGCACAAAAACTATCGGGCCTTTCACGGGGTAAATTAGCCGCGAGTCGATCAGCCGAAATCTCATTAGCTGAAATATCTACGAAACTCTTGCCTGCCTATTTTATGCGCATCGCGGATTTCGCGATAGCGCAAAGGAGAAACCGAGGTCAAATCCGAGCGACCAAGTGAACGACGACCGATCATCCGAGTCGCTCGGAACGATCTTTACGATTACCGCCGGTTGATTAGCGGACACGCGATGATGTGGGCCGATGATTACATATAGCGTCTATTCTTTTTATCTTTCGTGAGTCAATACGGGAGAGCGATGACCCAAGCTCGAGTCGTTTCAATGGCTGTGCCTGCCTCTTGTCGCTCCTCTCCATCCTCCTCCCCCGTCACTCTCCTTATTCAGCTGTTTGCTCCGCATCCGACTTCTTAATACGACAGCTGAAAGTCTCTCCACTCGTCGACGACGATTTACGAGCCGCTCGTAATTTATCCTTCCTCTCCCCCCGCCCTCTCCCCCTTCGAGAACGCCCGGCTATTTACCTAATTGTGACTTGTGTAATACGGAAACAAGCGTGCGACTGACCAAGTCGATCCTCGCCCCTCTCTCTGTCACACGCACACCCACACACACACACACACACACCCGACGATCAATTATTTCACCCGTTACAAATTGCCACGTGCAACGTCGCGCAATTAGCGCGGACGAATAAACAAATCGCGCACGAGCGCGCCCGTGATTAGCGGCGGCCGCGGCCGCTACAGCGCTTTGTAAACCCTAATCGTCGCTGTTAGCCTCTTTTTTGTGTTCCTCACACTGGAACGTTAACGGAGTTAACGTCGATGATCGTTTGATCGGCGGCACGGCGTGTTAGAGCCGCGCTCTTTGACAGTCCTCGCGTGCTCAAGTGCCCGCGAAATTCCGCGGCAGCAAGTCCGAATGAGGTTTCACGTGCCCTCTTGCGGCAAAGGAGGTTCAGGCTTGATTTATTAGCGGTTTGCGTTTTCTTTTCCCCAGAGTTGACGATTGTCATCGAGCCACAGCCGGCTCCTCGAGCTCTCGTCATTCCGTCTCCTCATTTGCCTACTAAATGCCCGACCTCGCGCGTCGACACGGAACGCAAGCGACC
The DNA here is from genome assembly GCA_020341155.1 of Eciton burchellii. NCBI lineage: Eukaryota > Metazoa > Arthropoda > Insecta > Hymenoptera > Formicidae > Eciton > Eciton burchellii. The sequence goes on from JAHMML010000005.1 coordinate 3,856,584, forward strand.
CTTCCATCATGCCGGAATTGATGACTGCACGCCGAGCGAGCGTTAAAAGAAAGAACGCGTTATTGATTCGGGAGACATGACTCCGTTGTCATTAGCCGCAATGGCTGGAAGCGCGTCCGCGATAATCCCGAGCGGGAAGCAAGCGGCTACCGAGCACAGCCGGCCATCACAGATGCGTGAAAGGAGATTGAGAAGTGATTGATGAAACGACGACTCGATCGTGCACGACTCCGTGATTGTTCGATACATAACGGATAACACACGCGGGCACCGCGTACGTGACGGAGATGTCAGCGAGGATCTCGCGAAATGAAATGAAAGAAAGGCCAGCCTCGGCCAGCGGAAGACGGTCCATCCTCGCGGGAAGGATAAACGGAACGTTAATGATATAAAAATGATGATTGATCCGAAGGTGAAGGCTCGGTCTCTGCGAAACGTCTAAATCAACGTGGCCCCAATTTGTCGAGCCATCGCGGACATCCATCATGAGCCCGAGCTTCGAGCCAACGCAAGGAAGCTACTCGTCGGCGTGTTTGAATACGCAGGTGAACGGTTCAACGTTTTCCGCATCGTCGTTCCTCGTCCTGCCTCCCCTCCGCATGCCGGATCGAACTCGACAACGACAACGATTCGGAATAATTCTACCAAAGGGAGAAATTCCTTTCCGCGGGACTGCGAGAGATCGTTGCAAAACCGCGCGATCGTATCGACGACGGCGCGACGAGAACTCGGCGTCGCAGAACTGCGATGTTATCGACGCCAATATCGCGCGAACGGCGCGATAAATTTGCGCGATGTATAAACGCGTTACGACGACATCGCGATTCGCTCGCTCGGATGGCTGCGGGCTTCGCGTCGGCGAAGCCAAGCGATAACCATGATTGACTTCTCGAAACACTTTACGCGACGACCGAGAAATCCGATAAGCCGGCGATTCCTCTTACCGCCGCTCGAGGCGGTATTAAAGCTGATGCTGATTTGCATTTTTTCGGGAATATTAGCCGCTATCTGCGCCGCTATCACGCCCGGTGGACGTAAACAGTCTGCTATAATGTAATTTGAATACACTGTGCAGAAGCGAGCCGAGCTGCTGCTGATGAGCGTACACAAGCGCGAGAATAATGTTTGTCAATACATATTGTGTTACAGATAATGTATCGCATACGCGCGATAAAATAATGTTTAATGGGCCATTAACGGATTCTCCGAACTATACGAATATGTAATTATTACAGCGACAAGTGTAACGAGGACAGATTAATTGCAACTCCCTCCGAGAGTGCGAAAGCAAGATGGGAAGAGATCTCGTCGTCTCGTCATTATCGCGTTAGAGATATTACACGTATATAACTTTATGGCGCGTCGCATCATCGCATGATCCGGCGGTATAAACCGATAATTTAGAGTTTCCAGCCGACGCGACACAGGTCGGCTGCAATCGAACTCTGGCGCGTTAACGATTCGGCTAATAATAATATATTGCATAAATATTTGTCCTCGTTACGAGGCGAGGCGCGACTCGCCGGCTCAAAGCGCGTCGACGCTTTCGTGTCTTCATTAAATTTTCGCGTTAAAAAGAGCGACCATCACCAGCAACCAGCAGGATCAACGATCCTGCGGTTCTCAATGCCTCGCCGCAGCGAGGCGAAACCGCGATAAAAATTATTCCGCGGTATTCGGTGTATCATTAATTACATTAATGGATATCGAATGGATATTAATTAAAAAGGGAAACAAAAGAAGGAACAGAAAAAAAATGACATTGTCGTTTCGTCAGAAACAAACTTTCTCTTTTAGCGCACGCTAAAAGACTTCGTTTCACTTTGCTGTTAGCGTTCCCCGAAATTGGGGAATCGATATCCGTGAAAAAACGCTAAGAACGCCAAGAACGGCTCAATCAAGATCGGCCGCGATAATGGCGCAATTTATAAACACAAACATTCCATGCACAAGCGAAGAAGCGCATCGCGAGAAAGAGAGGAGAGAGAGAGAGAGAGAGAGAGAGAGAGAGAGAGAGAGAGAGAAAGAGAATAACCAACCGCCCGGGCGCGATATCAATCTCGCACTTTCGACAGGGATAATAATAATCGATCATCGACTTTTAAGTCCCGCGCCGATAACCGCCGCGTGCGGAACGTGCATTATCGCGCGCGGAACGCGTATGCGTTATCGCTCGTAAATACATACGAGCGTGAACGTTCGGAGCCAAACGTGGCGGATCAAAATGGATCACGTTACATTGCGCAGAGCGTGATGAATTAATGACCAGCGTTATCTCCCTGATTAGCTCTGTCAAGTTACATTGGCGCGGTTTTTCCGGGACAGGCATAGAATAATCGATCTCGAACCAAGTAGAAAGAGAGGTAAGACAAGTTCAACGACGGATACGACGGGGCGGATGATACGGCGTGAAGCTAAATCATTAGCTCATAGAGATCATGAAAAGAGTAATGATAAAATAATGGCGCCCCGTTGCGGCGCTTAACGCGCCGTCTCTCGCCGTCTCTCGCCGTCTGTCGAAAATCCTCGTTTTAACGTACTGGTGGGATAATAATCCAGTGGATGAATTAATTAAATAAATTCGTTAATTAAATAACCGATCGAATAAACGTTACGGGATCTCCTCATTTGTCCGAGCGTCGACGGCAAATAAAAATAAATCGACGATCGAACGACGACAGGAGATCGGAAAGTGATGTACGTTATCCGAATCGATTATGCTGCACGATAGTTTACATAGTTTGCCCGTGCGCGTCAAGCCGCCGTTTTATCTATGTAATGGATGATATCCAACGTCGATACTCGCGGCCAAACCGCGTTCGTTTCCAGCGATGCCGTGGCTTTTTACGCGCGTCGCACCGTGATTGACAGCTGCGGTCACACCACATACTGTGCACGCATACATTGCGCGCCCACTGCTGCACACTGCACATCGCGATTACGCGTGTAATACGCGCGCCGAGAAATAAATTATGCGCATATCTAGCCTTTAATGGATTTATTGATAGCCGCGTTCGCGCGCACGTATCGCGCGATACAAAGCGAGCCTCTCATCCGTCCGGCCGTCGCGATTAAATGATCGAAAAGCTCGAAATTAATAGATGAATCACCGGCGACGCTGAGTTGCAACAGTGGAAAGCGTCTAATTTTCTTCTCCTTCTAATCGGCCAGATTAGAAAGATCCAGCGGTCAATGATCAACGCTGTCGGCCTCGAGTCCTCCTCGTCGAGCGTTCCCGCTAATGCGACAGCGTTTTATCGCGCGATATTCGCCACACATCCATCAACGATCCCGGCCCGCTAAGCCCGCTAAGTCGCTCGGATCGCGATGATGCGGTAACAAAGATTGATACGGCGAGATTACGCGGCCATTCCGCACCGGATAATTCAATCAGACGATTCGACTCCGCGCCACCGCCAGCCACCGCCAACCTAACGCCGGGCTCGGCGAAAAATTTATCGCCACTCCTCCCCGCTACAACTGACAAACCTACCTCACCTCCCCCCCCCCCMCCTCYCTCTCTCTCTCTCTTCCTCCCCGCYCGTTCAGTCGAAATTCCGGTAGTTTGACACTAATTGGCGCAGATACGAGCTACCGTTCGGCTGTATCCATTACCCTGGACATGGATATATGTGGACATTTACCGTTAGCTGGTAATACGCGCGGAGGATTCAACAGAATAGCTATTTCGTCGGGGTGGCAACCGGGGTGGGACACCGGTGAGAGGACGGTGTCCCCTATTATCTCCTTTACTCGTGGGGAAAATTCCCCTTCCCGCTCTATCGCCACTCTCGAACTCTCATTCGATTCTCCCTGAAATTGCCCCAGGAATTTCCTAGCTCCGCTCCTAGCGGAACCTGAAACCGAACTTGGTTCCTCGACTACTTTTCAGCCGAAATTCAGCGCGAAATTGGCAGGCACGTATTAGGTCTCGTTTGAAGACGAGCCGGGCCTGGCAGAGAAATGTTTAGCTCAATATTTCATGGGGGATATCGGCCCGAGTGGCGAATAATCGATCGGCGAAGCGTCTACGCTGAAAGTTCGCTGATTAAGCGTTTGCGTTAAAGAGATCTCGTGCACGGAGCATTCCGTGTAAATTGCTGGGAATTGGATTCGCCCGTAAACCAAGCGCGTCCTAAGTCGAATGTAGATTTTACCTCCCGTAGAAGCAATCTCCGAGATTCGATGTCCTCGACGTATAGCGTTAAGAGCGCGATTAACGGACTCGCAGAATCCGCAGGAATAAAGCGAAGCGATTGCGATCCTCCATCAGCTGTTCGCCGAAACTCGATTTCTGAATCTCTTTTCTCCTTCTCTCCTTCGAGTAATCTCGCTTCTCCGGGCTCGGGGCCGGAGACGACGAGGCTCCACGAGTATCCACGAGTATTATGAGCACACGAGCGAAATACCGTGCACGGTCTGTTGCGGATTACGCGTGAAGGACCATTTGCATGCTCTACATGCGAAGCGCGCGTCGTTTAACGTCGACTGGTAACGCGCGTATAATGCGCACGGAGGGGAACAGGAACCGCGATGGGATAACTATTTCGATGGATGAGCGAGCACACGCGCTTATAAGGACGTCACAGCCGGCCATAGCCGGCGAAACAAGCAGTTTCTGCAGTCATGCGCATGCCGCGCGCGCGCGCGCACGCGCGGCATTCACGAAAGCAAATCCGCATCTGCTCGTATCTCGCCGAGAGAGAAATCACTCCTTTCATGGGGACCCGTTTCCGCCGTTCATTCTTATTTGCCGCGCAAATTTGCCCGCGCGATGATTTACGATTTCCGGCGGTCCATTGGACGCGCCTCGGAAACGTCCAAGGAAATCAAACGCGGATCGGAAATGCGAGACGAGCGACAAAGCCGCCCTTCTTCGCTCTTTCGCGCTTTCCGCTTCCGCGCGGCAACTATTACTATACGAGACTACGGTCTCGTTTTCCAATTTTTAATCTAATCCTAAACTAAGATTCCTCACAGTTAACAACACTTACTCTGTTTCCGCTCTGCATCTGCGGCTGCCGAGATAAATCCCACGGAAACGCTTACAAATCTGGAAAACAGAAAACGCAAAGATCAATCAAGCGCCATAAATAGATCAATATTTCCTTATTTATCGAGCGTACACACATAACGCGATAATCTACCCATGTCCGTATCGAATAAATAATTCCATCGCGCGAATCGTCAACTTAAATGGGAAAAGGGAAACCCACGATCCGTAAAAATTTACGATATAATCACACAAAGCGATGGTAGAACGAATTTTCGTTCGAGAGATAAAATCCGATAAATCTCTCAAAGCCTTGGCGGAAATTCACGTCGTTGCATAATTTTTATCGCATAATTTAATTTTATCACATAATATAATCCACATTTCTGTGGAATTGGCGTCCGCAATCGGACGAGTGAAAATCAATCGCAATGGCGTGGCAAAGACGGCAACGCTTCGCATCGGTATTTACACTCGAATATGCTGGCCGGCACAGACACGGCTATCGGAATTTAGGAGCTCGCCTGCTAAATACCCGTATTAGAGGTAGCCGATAGATAATAACGTACAACGTAACGATATCTCGCAACGATTACAGCGAACGTAAGAGTGAACGCCGGTACAGTCGGACCGGCAACTTTCCTTCGTATGATGGAATATGAAGGATAGATTCCCTCGGGAAAGGTCGACGAGTGACGTCACTGGGCCAACAACGATTATCGTTTTCTCCACGTTTCTGTTACAACAATTTCCATGTTACGAGCGGAGCGCATAAGCATTTTACGCTTATCTTTACGAGCTTTCGATTCACGCGGAGGACACACAGGTGAGGGCAGGTATAGGGCAATTTTCTGCAGAATTTTGCGGAAAAAAGTAAAAATTTCACGCAGCAATTTCATTCAATTTGTTCACAACGGTTCCCTGTGGGCTCGACTCTTCCTTTCTAGAAGGTACCGGACACAAGCTTGTCACGTTTAAATTAGAGAAACGTTACTCTGGACTGAGACCCGCGTGGAAATCTTGTACAGAATCCGCGCTTCGTTACGCGAGTAACTGCACAGAGATTACAACCGTGCGCATGATCGTTTAGATGCTGCATCAGTGTCGCGTGACAAAGTCGAGCGTTTGCCGGACGGGACGGAAAAGTAAACGCCGCGTCGAAAATCGATGCGGACAAGCCGTATCCTGCATATCCGCAAACCGCGGACGCTTTCGTAGGAAAGCCGACAGCGAGCGCGATAAATATCCATCGCCGTAAAACTGGGCGTTAATACACACGCCCGGTCGCCGATTTGTTTAATCCAGTCGATATTTCACGCGGAGTCCTGTGGAATTCGTGATCCCGATGCGATTTGGCAATCGCGTCGCCGGAAATAGCCGCTCGTAAAAGTGCGTAATGCGATAAACCGAGCGTGACGCGTTCACCGCCGCGGAAATATTACACCACGACGACGACGTTCCGATCACTCCGCGCGACAAGATTCGCGCACCTCTCTCTCTCTCTCTCTCTCTCTCTCTCTCTCTCTCTCTCTCTCTCTCTCTCTGGCCGCAAGAGTAACAATTTATTGCAATTTATGGATGGCGATGTCAACGTCGGTCATAACGCTTCCCTTTTACCGCGGGAATTCTCGTCGTCGGCTTTGGAGCCGACTTCTCTTCTTCTCCCTACTCTTTCCTTTTTTTTTCTTCTTCTTCTTCCTTCTGCCGCGCGTCGCGATGTGTGATGTATCCCGACGAGAGAAAACGCAAATCACTATGCTCGTCTAATAACGAGTTTTCCGCGCCGCTGTCATTAGGGACAACGGTGATTCGTTATACAATGTGTCGGCGCAACGCGCGTGACAACGCTTTTATTACTTTTCGTTCAAGACACGTCCAACCATTTGTCTGACGCTTTTTCGTTTACCGTTACGGTATTACGGTCTACGTCGTTGCGCGCCCTGCAACACACCGGGCGCCGGGTTACATCTCAGTTTGATAAGGTCAACGCAACGACGGCGATCCTGACCGAAATCTTCCGGGCTTCCGTTCGGATGTTAATTAAGGCCGGCGTTTGCCGGCTTGTTATTTAACGATCCGAGTTCAACGTCGAATCGACCCGCCACCTCCACGCAGCAGCAACGCACGCACGCACGCACGCACGTCGGGAGAATACAAAATGACAATGGATTCCGCGCGTTTCCCGAGCAAACTTATCGCGCGCTCGGAGTAATAACGTCGCTTTTTATCGCTTACGTCGACAGTGGCTGCTCGTTTGCGGACACGCGGAAAAATCGTTAAAAGGTCGTTAAGCACGAGTTACGGCTTGGCGCTCGAGACCGCTGAAAATCGCGTTTTGCTCGACGCGATGGACCATCTCCCTCCCTGCCTCCCTCTTCTGCCCCGACACTGAAATGTTGCCGTTCCGATCATCGATGAAGGGCAGAGAAAAAGAAAAAAGAACAAGAAAAAGAAAAAGGAGACAAAAGGAAAAGGCAAAGCGTACGTCTGTATGTAATTTCCCATTCTTTGATTTAATTGCTCCAGGAAATAGCGTTGGAAATAGCGGGACCGGACTCGACCGGAGGAGTGAACGTTAGAGAATTCGACGCCGCGATATCAAATGCGGCGTGAACTCTGCCCTGCTGACTTTGTCCCGTTAAAAGACCCATCCGAAGCATCAAAGCAAAGCATAAAAAATCGGAACGCGTATCCCGCGTATCAAGTATCTTGAAATCTTTCTTGAAAAGGACAGTGCGCATTTGTAGGTTTCGCACCCCGAAAATAGATGCGAGATAGAATTCGAGACAGCAGGGCACGTGCCGGTTGCAAGCGGCGCGTGTTCATTTTTAAGAGCAGCGGCATCGGCAAACGCAGACTTTGATGCAGGACAAACCGCGATGGACGCCACGCGGCGCACACATACGCGCGCGCGCGCCTATATATCACGCCCACTCTGCTTTATTTTCGAATCGAGACGTGCGCACACGCACGCACGCACGATAGCGTGACACTCGTAATCTCGACCGCTCGCGGAAACGCATACCGGCTACGCCGAGTCAATCAGCCACGAGCGTGGGCGATATCGCGGAAAAGTGTCAATTCGCGATTCGTGGCTTTATCTTCGCCGTTCGAGAGCTCGGCCCTCAGACACAATTGCGGTTCATCGAATATTCAACAGAAATAAAAACATTTGAGGCGTTTCGTAGCGCGGAACGTGTGGTTCCTCTTTTTCTTCTTCTTTTTTTCTCTTTGCGTTTCTTTCTGCCCTTCTCGCTGCTTTTTTCTTCTTTCCTGCGCATCAACGCAGAGAACGGAATTCAGCGTGCGCATTTTCTCCTTTTATTATTGTTAAGCTGGCCAAGTATTAAACTGATGTCTATCGATCATCGTCGCGTATTTACAATGCGCCGCGCTTCCCTTTAATATCGCGTAGCGATATTGAATGCAATAAATGGCGATCGCGAATAAACATTTCGTCTGTTTGCATCGCGAGTTTCCTCAATATTTTTATCCCTTTCCCGTTCCGTTCCGGTAATTAATTGTTGCCCGACGATTAAACTGCCATCTCCTCATTTTGCGCGGAATATCGCATGGACGCGCGAGCAGAGAAAATCACATCGTTTGAAATCTCTCTCTCTCTCTCTCTCTCTCTCTTTATTTCTTCCTAACTCGAAAATGCTTAAGCTTGCGGGAAGGACATCTTCGTACGGAGGAACCCTGAACAACAAGTTTGAACGTTAGACATATCGTCTTGTCAGAAGCCAAGGATATCCTTACAGACCATCGATGCCGAGTATCGATGTTGTGAGAGCTTTCGTGACACAAGAGAGACAGGAGAGAATGGTCGGCGCTGCCTCAAAAGAAATTCTGTCGGCGTTGACGTCTTGTTTACGCCCATTTGAATCATCAGCTCTGGTACCTTCCAATTTTATTGCCCGCAGGAAAGTAAAGCCAGCGGACCGGCATGGTCCACGCACAGGAAACGCATAAAAACGCATAAAAATGCACAAGAAGAAAAATCGTCCCTTTCTTGCTCCCCTCATTCTTTTACGCGTAAAATCGTAAAAAATGATAAAGCAGAGAGCTATTTGAGGCGCAGCAAACGCTTGACACGTCGCGTTGTTAATGAGCCATTGATATGTCATGCAATAACAATTTCTTCAACAAGTATTTATGAGCGATGCGCCGATGATCATTCCGAGTACCTTATTCGGTAGGGACTCGCACCTGTACCTACTAATGAAGTGATTGAGACAGCCAAGTCGTTAAACGCAATTACCGCCGCGCACAGATTATTCGACACATACGTAATTCCCGTTAATTTCTGGAGAAATATCTCCATACCTTGAAAAGGGAAAAGGAGCTCCAATGTACATTAAGCAGCCATTAGCTCACTATCTCACAGATTCATCTGTTTATTAGTCATTTTATTTCATCCCAGGTATAGCAAGAGAGACAGGGCTCCCGATCGTCCGGCTGTCTTAGAAAATATTCGTAGGAGCACGTCGAACGTAAAACAACTTTTACGAGTCTCCCCGAGTAGTAAATTATAAATTTCGACCCTTCCCCCCCTCCCCCCAAGATAAGGTCAGTAATTAGTCGGCGTAGAAACGACGAAGGCACGAAGAATAACGAATTATGCAAATAACAACTCGGACACATTTCAATGTGCACGAAAAGATTACGAGAGCGACGACGACGACGACGACGACGACACGAAATGCAGCGGGAGGAGGGGGGGGGAGAGAGAGAGAGAGAGAGAAAAAAGAAAACGAAAAGGACGTAAGATAGGGGGAAGGTGGGGATCTCGTTACGCGAGTGTTAATACGCGCAAGAATGTTCGCGGTCGCCTTGAGATGTGCAAAAGAAAAAGATCGCAAGGTGGCCTTTCTCGAAACAAGAAAAGATCGCTGCATCACGTCGCGCGGCACGTCCGACAAGCAGCACGCGTTATGAACGTCTGCTGTTAAAAGTCTCCTCCCTCGTTGCAGCGTTATTATATGCTCCGATAAGTACGGTAATGCCCTTTAATAAGTGAGTAGCTCGGCCAGCGAGATACTTGAAGAAGCGCGATTTGGATTTGACGACGCCACGTGAGCGATGTCTGTTAACCAGGTAAAAAATATAAATAAAAAATCTCTCTCTCTCTCTCTCTTTCTCTCTTTTGCTCTTTGTCTTGATGAATTTGCAACGGATAATCGGCTTAGGGACTGACGAGAGTTATTTCTGTGGAACGGTAAATCGGATCGCTCGGACAGCAAAGCTCGGCAGCGGAATATTTTATGACAACAATAATATTAATAAGCTTCTCATAGACGGGTTATTAATACTCGCCGATAATTACGTTATAAAGTTTGCGTTCCGTTCCGTTTGGGATATCAGAATAGCTGTTAATTGCATTATGAAGGATATTTCTTCATGATGTACAACATAACGTGATGTACAACATAACAATTCGCGTAAATAACTCTCTCGGGCTCCCGTTATGCTTATTCGTTCTTCGTCGTTACGTTTGAGTTTAAATCTACGAGATATGCGCCTCTCTGCGAGCTTATTTTGACATTAAATGCAGGATACGCGGACGTAGAATCAATGAGTTGAATGAGAACCCGTTTATTGATGCATTAAATATCAATATGCAAAATGTAACGTCAAAAATGTTGCGCTGAAATATCGCATTGTAATATAATATGAGTTTTGAATTATTCCCATTATTACATTCCCGATGGATTTTATCGAATCAAATTTGCATAATTAATTACCTCACCGAGAAAATAGCCGCTAATCTCATTAAAATTCATTCGGATGCGAATTAAATCTCAGTCTCTACGAATTATCTAGAATTACTTGATGCGAAGTCGATATTCCGCATCGTACATCTATTAACGTGACCTGGAAATACGGTAAACTCCAAAATGCAGAAAGTTAATTTTCATTTAATATTGACACTTAATATGACAGAGACCAAATGAATTCCGCGTACATTTGGAGGGCGTTTGTTTATGCGCGAATTAAAGCGAAGATTGCTCATTCGGATTATCAGATACGAAATATATATATATATATATATATATATATATATATATATATGTCGAATGTGTACATGCACGCACACAAAACTACGCACAGAGAAAACCCCAGGAATAAATAAATAAAAATCAATGATACAGCAAGAACACATCGCACGCGCTAGAGTCAGAAAGAGAGAAAGAGAGAAAGAGACGAGTCCAACGATCCTCGTTGAAAATTTAATTTCAAGGCCAGGAATAACTTTCTCTCAACCTTGCGTGTATATTTCAACAAGCGCATTATCCGAACTGAATTTATCGAAAGGAGAATTTATCGCGAGGATCGTAAGAACGATAAATCTGTCCCCAAAGATCTCCGTATCTTGACGAGCGTGCTGCATCGACAACATTCCAAGCGAAAGGAAACGACTTCGGACCTCGTTGAGTATTCCCCGCAATTTTTCAGTCCCTTCCTGTCGCGTTCCCGCTACGCACCGGAAATGAGGAAAGACGAGAGACAGAGGGGGGAGGGGGGCCAACAACTTTCGCGGGTGCGTAGCCTCGTTTATGGACGATTGTTAAAAGGCCCTTCGGTTTACTAACGGCACTAACGGGTGTCGTAGCGCAACGAAAGAGTCATCGTCGTCGTCGTCGTCGTCATCGTCATCGTCGTCGTCATTGTCGTCGGCACACAAGCGTCGCGGTCACAATACTTGGTGTGCAGGTCGATAAATAATCCTGCGGGGGCATCGCCGCCACCGCCGTTGAGTCCCGTATGCCGCGTGCACACGTATACGCGTACCAGCTCGCGCGCGCGCGTGCGTGTGCGAGTATCCTTTGTCCCACACGGTGGTAATCCCGTGGTGTTGTCCCCCCATCTCTCCCCCCCCCCACTCTCTCTCTCACACGCACACGCACGCGCGCGCACACACACACACACACACACACACATGCGCGCGCATGCCGCACGCACACAGGCTTCTTTTCCTGTATTTACGCACCGATCAGAGGAGGCGAGCGGACGAACGACGAGGGGAGTGACGAAGAAAAGACGAGAGGAGAGAAATGACGAAGAGAGACGGCAAAAGCCGCGCACGCACACTTGAATCATTCACGTATCCACATTGGCCGGCGAAGGAAGGAACGGGCACACTCACGCGGTCACTCGTGCGTAAGTAAAGAAGAGAAAAGAAAGGAAAAGAAAAAGAAAAGCAATACGACGATGCACCATCAACAGCACAACGACGACAACGATGTAACGTATGCACTCTCTTCGTTCACCGTTCTCGCACCGGTGTGCGTGAGCGCGCGTGTGCGTGCGGCCACGCACCACGCGTTCACGTATGAACGCACACACAGGGACGGCGAAACGCGCGCAACGGCCGGCCAGCACATGCACATACACGCGCACGCACACACTCTCGCACCTCGGACGCGCCGGCGAGAACCGAGCGATGCCGAAGGCTGCGGAACGAGCGAAAGCATGCGGCCAACTTGACGCACCTTCACTCACGGAAACTGCACGCGTTCCGCACCCCGAGATCGCGGTAGACGACTACGTAGTGGAGGGCGAACTTACTGTTTCGTCTTACGTTCTCACTAACACTCCTCCTTTCTCTTTTCTCTCGAGTCGCGTCGTTCCGATTCGCACCTCGTATAACGCCACGTTGTACAGGCTTGAGCGCTCGGCGTTCACTGAGCCGATGTCTTCCCCTTCCGTTGCACACAATGCTGCCGTCATCACTAGCACCACCGCTCTACCGAACGACGCCGCTCGGTACTACGCTACTACGATCCAATGAGCGATTGCTGTGATAGCGGCATTTATCGGAGTGATTCTCCGTCGCGGGGATCGCACGAGCGAGTCTGCCGCGCGCCCAAATATTCGAGCGTTCTAATGCGAATATGCGAATAAGCGTCGTTGCGAAACGACGGAACGTTCAAGCAAAATGGGAGCTCCCCGATCGTTTAATGGATAACGCTAACTTGAACTCGAATCGACGCAAGTATACAGCAGCGTATACGATGTTACGATAATACGATCGGAATTAATCGGCGAAATAGATCCACGGATATTCATTCATCCGTAGATCTATTCTCGGCTTATTGCCAATTATGCTTAATTATGCACGATCAATGGAAACGTTGCACGTTGGATAATAAGATGTTAATAAAAACAGAAGAGCCGCGCGATCTTTGGACAAGTTCAACATCGGTCGTTTGTATTTCCAAGACTGAATACGCGCGATCGCTTCCTGCGCTCGTTACGCGCGTTTCCGCGCACATGTTACGCGACACGACCGAACAATAAACTGCACGTTTACGGCGCCGTAGTCTATCCATTAGTCTTCGCTGAAAACTGTGAAACTCCATCGTGTGCGACTGCTCCGTGCCAGGAATCCGTGCGATGAATCTCGCACGAGTCCGGCCAGAAATAGCGACGAGAGGAAGGAAGACAGCGCGAGCGGATTCTCGAAAGGAATCGTTGTTGCGAGCGTGTCTATTCCGCCGATGCGCGATCAATCGCGCCATCTTTTCAGAGAATTTTCAGGAATGCCTGGCCAAAGATACCTTCCATTTGTCCCGAACGACGCTCCGAGAACGTTGAAAACCGTATCTTACGTTCGTGTCATGCTCGTTCCTTTTTATCTCGCTTTCCAATGTGCTTTCCAATTCTTGTCCCGAGCCTCAAAGAAAAGAATCGGTTCCCGTACAATCGCCTGAAATGTTCTCTGAACATTGAATTGTTCAGACATCGAATATGACCGAACATGACCAATCGATTATGTCTCATTAGACGCATTCGGAGATAAAGGCCATACGTATTGGTCAAAGAATCTATTATTGACTATTGCGTGATGATCGATAAGTCGTCGGTTTTAGCTTATTAAAGATACGACCGATCTCTTATGATATAGCTCTTAGAGTGTACATTTGATAATGATGCTAAATGAGCTGGCTCTAGAAATAAAGGAGCGCTATTGGAGCTTAATGGCTTAATAGCTGTAATTTGAAAGTACAGCCGCATACAAAAGAGGATTCTCACATAGTCGATGCTTTTTTGTTTTCTTCAGTTTTCTTCAATTTTCTTCGCTTCTTATTTAATTTAATCGATGCCGATCGATAGTTTCAGATTACCGTTTCAGTGATACGTTAAAGAGGATGTTAAGGCGTTAAAGGTGAACGGAATCACGATCAACGCCACGGCGTGGTCGATGTCGATGTCGACAAAGTTTTCGCGCATACCCGCGCGAGTTCGTTACGTCTCTTTCTCTTTCCGTTTTATTTAATCGTCGCACGATTACGCGCGTAACTTGTGTCACATCATTCCACGTATTTTCTCTCCATCAAAGACACGCATTTTTCATTCACAGGACAATCGTCCTTTTCATCACCATGCGACTGAATGACATCAATTGTTCTCCCGCGAATAAGTAGCACAGCTCGAGCACAATTTATTAAAGGTCGCTTCATAACGGATGAAAGGGGAAGACAGTCGCAGCGGCGTTTAATAATAATCGGCGGAAACTCCGAGAGGCCGCGCGGTCGCTTTAATAACCTCCGTAAACATCAAATTGCATGGACACGTTTTAAGGCTCTCCGCTGCTTTTACAGCCTCTCGGTCGTACGCGGGATGCGAACCCGCGCGCCTATCATGCGCGCTTAAATACGAAAGGCGTATTTGACCATTAAGCGAACTAGCGCCGCGAGTAAAGCGCGGAAAAGTATGCGCGAGAGCGAGGGTAAAGAAATTGCACGCGAAAACCTCCGAGCATTCGTATAAATGAGCGGAAAAGTTTTACGCGCACTCCCTCTTCCTCCCTGCCCCCMCCTCTCTCTCTCTCTCTCTCTCTCTCTCTCTCTGCCTTTCGTGCTCCCGCCCCTCGTTTCCTTGACTCTCGCTGGCGTACAAGCAGGAAAATGCATATTCGCGGAAACGCGCCGCTCGGGAAAACGTGAAAGTTCGTAGCTGGCAGATGTATCCGAAGCTTGAAAAATACGTGGATTCGCCGCCAGCGAAGCGACCTCTCCTCCTTCTCCTCGTCGTCGTCGTCGTCGTCCTCCTCCTCCTCCTCCTCCTCCTCCTCCTCCTCCTCCTCCTCCTCTTCCTTCTCGACGATGTCGTTCGCTGGAAAATGAGCACGCTCGTCGTGGGCGACGATCGCTTCTCCGAGTGTGCTTCACTTTGCACCGTGTTGCACTTTTAACGAAGCATTTGTCACAATTCGCCAGGAATTCCGCCGCGCGTCCCCCCCCYCCCCCMCCCCCCCCCGGCGCGCGGCCCACTCGTATTAAACGCGCTGCAGGATATCACGTCGTTGCAAGCGCTTCTTCTCCCCGGTTATTATTTCATTATGCATCCGATTTAAAAGGTTGCAACATTAAATTTCAAACGGCAATCCAACCGACTTTCCTCTCCGTCCGCTCAACTTGTTAATAATCCAGGCGCGCAGGAATTACGCAAAATAATCTCCGCGTGTACTATGCGCGCGTGGAGGCTCACGCAGCATTCTTTGCATTCTTAGAAACATGATTGCATTATCGCGAGCAACGTCATCCGATTAAAATCTGATTAAAATCAAATCCGGCGCAGAGATCGTTACGCATGCATTATTTATGCATATTTGTGCATTTTGCATACATTTCTTAATGTTTGCCCCGATCTCTTTGCGCTATTCCGCGACACGTCGCGGACTCTGCGCGAGCGAATCTCGTTCTGCACGTTCTTCTCGTGTCGATAACCCCGGGCTGTTTATTTTTGCAGTCAGTAACGCGCATCGCCTCTTCATGAAGCATCATTAAAGAAGCGCAGGTTACCACGGCGCGAATGTTCGGTCGTCTCGTTCCACGAGACTCCGAATCGTTGCACGAGTCGGAGCGACGAGGGAGTCGGCGCACAAAAGAGATTCCGCATTGACACGAATTCACCGGCGACCCTCGACAATTACGCATTAGGCCTATATAGAACACCTGGCGGATCGATGCCAAAGGCGAGGGACCCTTCTTTGCCACGCTTCGCCCTCGGCATTCATCGAGGGAGAATAAATTCGTGCGCTGCGACGAATCCACAAGCCAGAAATCTCGCGCGCCAGTCGAGAGCCTTACGGCCGAGATTTATTTCGGGGATTACATCTCGCGCGTACAGTCGCGTTTATCCGTGAATTGGCTCGCATCCGGCATTATCCCAGATAAAAAGAAAGGGAAGACCATCCGAGTCCGAGTCATTCTTGCACGTCACGAGGAGGAATCCGCGTGGCGGCGGATCGCCAAGCGGACGAGCGAGCGGACGCTTTCGATATTTTCGGTATTTTCTATGCTATTTACTTGGATGCTCCCTGCCTGGATATAAGTTGTATTTCCATTGCGATAATAGCAATCACAAGGATAAACACTCTCTAAAAGGGGAGATCGGCGAGTACATGCTCGGCAGCGCGCTCGGAACCGACAACGTGAAGAATCCATTATCTCGCGCGGGGAGGCGGAAGAGAGCGGTGACAATAAATCAATATCCAGAGAGCATTATGGACGTATCTCGCATTCAACGACAATCTAGCTTATCGCTGTTCACACAGTCCACGATGTAACGTATCGCGTATCGATAATAACATCTACCGACCCGGTAATATCTACTGCGGACTGTGTTTGTCTGGACGTGTAGTTATCGCATTGTGCCAACTTAATAAAGAGGAATGAATCGGCGAGGAACGATTGATTCGATTCCCTTAGCATGAAAAGGCACGATATAAATAAGAGTCGTACGATATACTCGCTGACGTCTCGTATCGGGCTTGCGTTAACTTGTTGATTTCTAAGCTGCCGTCCGAAAACCGATTAAATCGGAAACACGTCTTACACGTGTGCCAATTCCATTTGAATAATGTATTCCAGAGATATATGTTCCTTAACGTATTCGTATCGTATCAATAAACTCTTTTAACGTATGCTCTTTTAACGCGTGAAATTCTAGAGATACGTCTCGCTACGGTTCTCTCTACGACTGCGACTTGTGTCCTTTTGCGCTGGAATTCAGTGAATTTTCCTCGAGGAGCAATCGAATTGATTGAAGAAGCCGCGCGCAAACACAAGTACGGCGTCGCGTATCCGGCGATGACTGCGATGGAAAAGCGGCAAATATCGAATGCCACGGAAAGAAGACATGTGCACGGATCGATCTGGACGAAACGGTTCGTCCGTTGCGATTATCGGCGAAATATCGGCGGCCATCAACATCCTATGAATAATGAATCGCGTTTCTTTCTCTCCGTAATATCAAGCCAGTTCAATATTCAGACTTGCTTATCCGCGCGTTTTGCCGCCAATACGTAAGTAAATTATCGTAAGAACGTCATTGAACGTGTAGCATGCGCGAATGCGGCGAATGCGGCGAATGCTCGCAAAAACCCAAGTGTAATCACCGTATATCCCCGCGCGTGTTCGCCGTTGATTCTCCCATGCACTTTTCCTGCATAATTCATCGTCCGCTTTTTGCACGTGACTGTGACTTCTCGGCCTGTCGCACGATATCGTTCGTGCGTTTAAATAGAGACGCTAATGTCGCTCGCTCCAACATCGGCGCACGCAGTGTCGACGTTTAATAGCAAAGTAAGCGTATTTCGCTCGGCTATTTCGCCAATCGTCCTTTCCGCGAGCGGCACGTCAATTGTTTGACAATCCCGTAAGAGAGCAGCCGAGGAGACGCGATTCTCTCGTTTACATGCTCGATATCGATATCGACCAAACGAATTGTAAAGCGCGCGACGCGGGCATACTCTCGTCCGGAAATATTTGTCGCACGTATCGCGGATAGAATTTCCGTCTCTTGGAATACCTTGGAATACGTCTATAGCGTAACCCGGAAGAAACGTTGCGCGAGAGAAGAAAAGAGAGAGAGAGAGAGAGAGAGAGAGAGAGAGAGAGAGAGAGAGGGCGAAAGAGGGCCAAATAAAATCTCCACCGCACGAAACGTTTCCCATATCAAAGATGCTTCCCCCTTGCTTGCCAATGGTCTCGTCGCAAGCGAGTCGATTCTCGCTCTTACGGAAGATCCGGACGCGCGATCGCGACGCGAAGGATGTCTCGCTTCCCGCGAAACGTTTTCCGATACCTTGCGTCTTTTATCTGCGACTACCTCCGGTCGTTTTCCGAACCGAGAGCAGCGCGGAACGCGCCAAGACGAACTTGTCGCTTAACTTAACCATCGCGCGCGCGACGAACAAGACGAACTTTCCATCCGTGAATTCCATTTCCATGCCGAACAAGAGAGACATTCCCTCGGTTCGTCCTCCGCCCTTCCGTCCCGTCACCAGTCGCCTCCCGTTGCTCCGAGGAACGGTGACAAGCCGCGAACAGCTGTAAGTATATTTCCAACAGAAGACCCGCTCGGTTTCTCGTAAAGATGACGTTCCGCTCGTGTAGGCGATATTTTTGTGACCGGGACTCAGCAGCGGACTCGCTCGTAAATCGCCGCCGTGACAGTTTCGAGAAGGAGGATCGAGAGGTGGATTCGTCGATCGCGACGTTCGATAGCGATTTCCTAGCTGGACATTGCCCTGGCAATGCCAATACAAGCATCAACATCATTGACGTGCGTCGATACACGTGAATCGTATCGACACGTCGACAAGCTCCGTTTCGGGCATCTATGTTCCCCGCAGTGCTATTATGCTATTACGTTCGATCGATTATCATCGCGAATCATCACCGTGTGTATTCGGAAAAACGTCAACTGCCAATTGGTGAAAATGATAAACAGAAGAGCTCGGGCATATCCGCGACATTTCAAACACGTTTGCTGGTGTTACGAGAAGCTCGAGCGTTCCTCTCGCGAATTAACGATCGGACGATGCAACGAGATACTCGAAAACGGCGATCGATTTTTCAAAGTGACGTGGATGTCAATTAATACGTGTACTCGTGTACGATATCGAGTCAGGATATAATAAACATATCGAGCGAGCGGAACGGAGCGATTCCGTGACGGGCAAGCAAGCTTTCAATTGATCAATCGGCGAGAGGAACGCTCGAGTGCTGTAGCTCGATCTCCAATGAAAGCGCGTCATCACGCGCGGCAATGATATTTCGCGGCTCGGCTGGAAAGCAGGCAATGTCTAGGCTCGCGACGTTTTATGTAACAGACCAGTCGCCGAGGCGGCTGGTTTATTACGCCGGACTCCACTGTTGACCCGCGATTTTAGCGAACGACGATCGCCATCATCGACGATCGCTCGAGAGAAATCAATCCGCGCGTCGACGCGTCGCGCGTGAAACACGACTGGACACAGGATGTCGAGAGGAGCGTGTCGCCGCGGCGCGATCGCCGCTATCTCTGAATCCTCTTTTTCTGCCCAGTTTTTCCACATAGTCTCCGGCGCAGTTACGCCGTTACGGAATTGATAATATGGAACTTGGGCAAACTCGAACGAGCGCCGAGCGACTAAAACGCGGACAAACTTGGTGGGGAAACGTGTTTGTTCGTCGGCTGCTACGACAGATTTACTAGCCATTCGATTTTTATTTGTACCATAACGTTGAACAGAGATAGAGCGCGCGGCGCGGGATGCCGCATTTTTCGAGCTTGAATTTCGCATGAGCAACTAAATTACTGAAAAATCCGCCGTATGCCGGATTTCCGATAGTTTACTCGCCCGCAAATCCAGAATGAAGAGAGCGAGCAGCGTGCCGCGGATTTCGGAGGCTTGAAATTGTATCAGCGCATTTCATCGCGCACCTAAGTGCACCGCGATCGGATGATCGAGTCTCGAAATTCCTCTCCGGACACGACTCCGGACGAATAATCGGAATAACCCAAAAATAAGATGCGCGCGAGTATGAATTTATTGGCCTTTCGTTTAAATTAATCAGCGTTCCTTTGTCTTTGTCTTTTTTCTTCTACATACGCGCGGCTCTTCCCCCGTGCCATTGTGTTTGGTTGGCAAGCTGGAGGAGAAAGAAAAAAGAAAAAAAAAAAGGAAAAAGGAGACAAAAAAGAAAAGAAACAAAAGAAAACAAGAAATAGAGAAGAAAAAGAAAAAAGGGAACTCACTTGTTGTTTATCGCGCGAGTCATTAATAACACTTGATATTCTAATTGTTCGGCGGGTAACAAATAGCATACGTATCTTGCGACTTAAAATAAAACGCCGGGCGTTTTAGACCTTGTAGCGTTCGTAATGCTTTGCAAGAACACGCGTTAAAAATTTTTGCCGCAACAAGAGAGTAGAACCGGCTTGCTAATTCGCGCGTTCGAATAAGCCGAGATATACCGAGAAAAAAGCTCTCAATTAAAATTAATTTCATCTCTGTTATCTGCACCGTGTGTACGTACGACGCGTGCACGTCGTATCTTAATCTTATGCGATAGTGTGTCTCCGCGCGTAACACCGGACATTCGCGAATAAATTACGAGTGTTTATCGTTTATCATGTTCAATTCCCTGCAAGTCGCGCGCAACTAGGCCGATCGTAATCGACATTCACTAACGCGAATGCACGTCCTCGCGAATTTAATCCCGAATATGAAGCCACACGTGTCCTCCAGCTCTGTCCGCGCGGCAAACACATCCGAAAAATATCCCGCGCGCGCACGCGCGCATTCGTCCGCGAGGACGAAACCGATTCTTTCAACAGCTCGTTCGTGGTAAAGCACAAAAGCCCCGGCTTTTGTGCTTTACCACGAAAAGGAAGCTTTTCCGATGCAAGCCCGTCGCGTAATAATGCCGCGCATGCGCGCATGCGCGCGCGTGTGTAATCCGTATAACGCGACCGACACATAATGCATATAATGCACCGGCCGCTCGCGCTCTGTCGCACGACCGCTCGTCATAACTTGCGGCTGCATTGTAAGTTATATAGAGGGGCCGCAGATGTGCCGGGCGCGATTGATCCTATTACTATCTGGCCGGGCATCTATCTGTCACGTTCGCGATCGATACCGGTCAGGAATCTCTATTAAACGCGGTCTAGAGCAGAACCGTCACACACCGCGTACACAACCGGCGTGTATCCGACCGCCGCTTCATTAAACGGAGAAACTTACGACGGGCGCGTGAGATCTGTGTTTGAGGGTGAGACACGGACGACATTAGTCGGTAGCACTTAAACTGTAAAGGCGATTATCCCTCGTGAGCGTCTGCGTTATGGCCGCGCCGCGCGCTGCAATTATGCGAGGTATCGTCTCTCGCAAATTGCTTTAATTACTCCGACAGAGTAATCTCGAAGCTGGCGCCCCTAACGACAGACACATTCGGCGGAAAGAAAGCTCAGCAGCGTGATTTCGCTCGCGGACGCGCACACGCTCGTGTGCCTCTCCTGCCTGCTCGCAGTTGTGTGTCGCGCTGTGTGGCCCGTCTCGACCGGTAACGACCGCTAAGAATCGCCAAGATTAAACATTGAAAAAATTATATTCTCTCCCTGATCAAATATTTCTCGACTTCGGGATTCGGTCCGCATTTGGGAGGCTAAATAATCCTCGCGGACGTGAGGAATGGCTCGGGATATCCCCGCATAAGTGCAGATCCACAACAACAAACATTTGTTCCGCAAATAGAGGAGTTCTGCTGCCTCCTCGGGCAAACTTCCTCCCTTCATTCCTGCCTCTCCCCCTCCCCCCGGGGGTATCGTTTCGCGTACGGCCAACATGCGCGCAGGTATGCAGCAACGATCAGGATGACGATTCTCGCTAGGATGAGACAATTCTCCATCGAGCTAATCGAGCTAAGAAAATGGTGCCGAGTGCCACGCATCCGTCCGTACGCCTCTAATTAAGCAGCGTTTTCATCACGCGGCGATTCTCGTCCACGAAACCACCTCCTCGCCCTTCGCCCTTCGGGGCGAATCGACTGCACTTATCGAACACACACACCATCACCCCGGCACGATGTGTACACGGGGTGTACAGAACAGAGCAAAAGGGAGCGAGGAGAGGAACAATACCCACATAGCCGTCGGTGGAACGGAGATCTGATGAGACAGCGAGCGAGAGAGAGAGAGAGAGGACCGATGAAGTTTATCCAGCGTGTATATCCCCGTTTACGTATCCTTTGTCCGTGAGGTAATCCAACGGGAGACGCCGGAAGGGAGAAAAGGGAGAACGAAAGGAGGGAGAAGGAAAGAAACCGCGGCAGGGGAGGGAGGGGGGGTGGAGAGAAAGAGAGGGGGAGAGGGAGAGGGAGAGGGAGAGCGAGCGAGAGAGAAGGCCGGACTGGCAGAGGACCGGTGGTTTTCACGTTGGGCGCATGCGTGCGCGGCGATGCGCGCGTGTGTATACGTATATACGCGTGGATTGCGTGGATTTACCGTGTGTCGGTGTCTACGTGCGAAGAGGCGCCGCTGCATCGGCACGGCATTCGTATATCCCGAGGAGGACAACACCGCGCACCACGACGACGACGTCGCTACTTGCGGAGGAGTAGCGATGCAAGAGAAAGAGCATAGACACAATTATCACACACGCGGACACACGCGGCGCACACACGGGCAGCACAACACACGCGCACGTGATAATGAACGTTAAAGTAAGCGCGAAAGTATCGTTGCGCAACGCGCGAGTGCGCTGAATGCACCGAGCCCGCGCGAGTAGGCGCACACACGCGAGGCGCACCGGAGCACCGACACGGCAAGCGCGCACACCACAAAGAAAGACGGGAGACGAGGTGCGTGCGTGCGTGCGTGCGTGCACAAGCGCGACACGAGCGCGACTTCCCGTTGGAAGTCGCTGCCGCTACCGGAGACCGCGAGACGATTTCCGTGACGTCGCGAATCGAGCCGAACGCGACACGAACCGTCGCTCGTGTGGATCGTTTCATCAACTCTAACGCCGATTCTCGTACCGCGAGTAGTATCTCTCGTAAACCGCCTCGCCGTGGCATCGACGGCTCGAGCGCTTGGCGTTTACTGAGGCATCGCCGCACCCCTCCATCGCCGACGGCCAATACGACCCGGCAATGGCGCAGCACGCGGTGGACGAGCCGGTTCTCCTCTAATACTGGGAGATACTCGGAACCGGAGATACGGGGAGAGAAGCGTCAAATATGCTAAGCTTATTCAGCTTATACGACGTTCTTCCGTGTAAGTTATGTTCAAGTCGCTCGCTTATCAAGTTGGATGCATGCACGAATGAATATTGTTTAAACTGGTGAGGTCAGTAAAAAAACGCGATAGTGAAGCATCGAGAAAGCAAGAGTTGCCTCGATCGAAAGACGCTAGGAATTCTTTTCTCTTCGCTATTGCGCGTGTGAATTTCGGATACTGCGTTTCGGAGCAAGATACGAGCGAGAGATGCGAGTTTAAAAGATCTTTAAATGCGTCTTTTGTATATTTGTTGTATATTATCCGGAATAATAATCGTTGTATCGATAATCGTATTGTCGAATTGTGAATTGAAAGATAAGATCCGTAATGAAAGACAAAGATACAAGATACCAAGATAAGAAGAAAAAGTATGTACAAGTGGTATATTAGTTTCTAAATTTTATTTTTTTAAACACACAGAGCACACAGAGTATAAACGATGATGATGAGACTTTAACTGAATTTCCTAAAACTCGATACATCAAGTTCTCAGGTACTACTAAGCCTGGGCCAATATTATCCGGCAGTGGCGTCGCCGATTGAATTTCTCTCTCGCTGCGAGCAAAGAGAGCATTCGCAGAACTTGCGACGAGCTTGGAATATATCGCCGAGTGCTCCGAACATCCAATTTATCAATCGTTTGAAGAAAATTCAATATATTAGGATTCCGTGTGCTATACGGATGCTATAAATCATCCACAGGCAATACGAGTCGACAACGTAGCGAAAGTAGAACACGTCGCTTTAACAAGGACATATTTGGACTTATTTCACTCTGATATCCATAAATCTGATGACGCATTGTTGCCGCGCGCGATACGAAACAATAGCAACCGCGTTGCGTTCGAAACGCCGAATGTTCCACGGATCGTGAACGGGTTATTTAAAGCGATAACAAGATCTCCATGGGAGAATCCTGTGTATGTATCGTGGAAACGCCTTGGCCGTGATTTACGAGTTAAATCCGTCAATGTACTAATAGGTTATTTCAACCACGCCGTGGATGACTAATTGGATAGATAGCATCGCGAGCCAATGCTCCTCGGGAATCCAATTTCACGGATTTCACCTAAATAGCATCGCAATACGACATCCAGATAAGGCCAGACGTAAAGTTATATTCTCCGGAAGCGGTTTGCTTTCGTTTAACGGCGGCGATCGGCGATAAAAGTATTCGGCAGGCACGAATCGCCCTGATCGCCAACAATCAAGATTGTTCAAGCGGGAAACGCCGACGCTTAGAAAAACGATTTATCGCCAACGATGCTTATGCAATCCACCCATCCTCCTCCTCCTCTCCTCTCTCTCTCTCTCTCTCTCTCTCTCTCTCCCCCTCTCCCTCCGTGTCTGCGTTACCGACGTTTGCGTTACCGCGGCTCTATCTCGGACGGTTTATTTAGAGCACGTTGGGAGCACCTGCCCCAATGCACGATTGGGACAACGCCGGCGCTTTACAACGACGCGTTCTACAGCGAAATGTGGCTTAACGATTCGACGCCGTTGCTACCACACTGGTCCATCCATCCATACTCGCATCTGCGTCGGATCTGCGGACCTTTTGAGTCTCTCTATCTGGATCTACCTGCTTTCCTCTAAGCGGACTCGATGGAGAGCCTCTTTCATCATCATCTATCCGTGCTGCTTCTATTGTACCTCCGTGATCGTTCCTTCCTGCTGTGTCTGCCTCTGTCTCTTCCCCCTCTTTCTGTTTCTCTCTTCCCTCCCTCTCGCTATCTCTCTTCCTCCCTGATTCCCTGCTTCGTGTCGCGGCTGGGGGATTTGATAATTGGTAGAACAATCGACAGGAGAATCGTTTAAAGGAGGGACGCGCGAGAGACTTCCGAATATCTCGGAACCGCATCGCATCGTATGCCGCCCGTCTGTATATTTTTATACGCGGAAAAGCAAACAAGCTCGCCTCTCTGGATAGTTCCAGAGACGCAGGTTACTCGGATTCCACGGATCTCCTTTCATCCACGGTCTCCTTTGATCAATCTGGCGTTCTGCCTGAGTCCCGAATTAATCAAAGTATCCAAAGATGAAAAGAATAACAACAACTTGGGGACACGGTCGTGCCGATCTACGAAATATTGCGCAACGGGCCCATTACCAAGTGAGAAAAAAAAAAAAAGAAGAAAAAAGAAAAAGGAAGAAAGAAAAAGGAAAATCAACCTGCAGAGTCAGTCATTTATTCTTTAAACGCGCTCAAAGCATCGCGCCATGAAAATACCCCGTCAACGCAAAGCATCGAAGGCGACTCGGGGTTCCTTTCGAACAGTTAATGATAAATTATTCCGCAAAATCCCTCTCCCCTCCCCCCCCGCCTCTCTCTCTCTCTCTCTCTCTCGATGGCGGATTTAATTTAATCTCTCTTGGTACCCGCGAAAATCCAGATGGCCACGGGAGGAGGTTCCCGCGCCGGTTCCTCGCGGCGTTCACGAGCACGCTTCGCGATCAATCTTGTTTCGGAGAGCGGGAGAGTGGCCTCTTTATCGTGGCCCCGGCAGGAGGAAAAATCGGAATCACGAGAAAGCCGGCGCAACGGAATAAGACGAGGGAGATGCGGCGGTGCGATACGCGCCTCGATCCGACTGCCATTATTTGTTCCAGCCGCGCCGCGCCGAGCGGAGCGGAGCCGCGTCGCGCCGAGCCGGCGAGGAGAGTCGATCATTCTCAATTAACGCTCTTCCCCTCGCGACCGCCGAGGATAAATTATACTCGTACCTTCTGTCTGCCTTCCGCGTGGGCGTCGCGTGTTTATTAATCTCCGCGCGTTGCGCTGCGCGTTAATTGACCGTAAATGAGACAGAGGGATGCGTTCGTTGGCGCTCGACGAGCTCAATGGCTCCCGATTCGGCATAAATCCGTAATTGATGGGCTCATTTCCGCGACGCAGAGCGTACCCTTTACGTATCATAAATCAGAATAGCATTTAGACGCCTCTCGCTAACGCGTGCGTTGACTCGTGTTCCGCCTCGCGCCTTGCTTCTGCGGTTGCGTTACCGCTCGCATGCCACACGGATGATGACGATGATTATCAGAATGTTAAATAATCGTGTGCCATTATCATCCGCCATTTCCGTAAATGGCGGATCTAACAGCAGCGAATCGTCCGTGTCTTCTATTCTACTAATATTTTTGCGTGTCAGCGTGTATCTCCTCGAATTTTTAATAAGGAACTTATTTCTACGGACAACTCTGCGCGATCGATTGCTCCGCGCGCGCGCGCGCGAGAGAGAGAGAGAGAGAGAGAGAAGGCTCTTCCGCTCTCGGTTCGCGATACTTTACGCCAATTTGCCAAATGGATGGTAATTTATAATAACGGTAGTCGATCCGCATTCTCATATTCCAGCATCCCTGGAATATCCAGCATCCGCTCCCCGTCTCGCCTATCGTAAGCGTAATACATTGACTGGGAATACATTAAAGGTACAGGCACATATTCAAATCACGTCGCGCTCGATAAATATGTAGCGAGCTCGTAGCCGGCTGCCGGCGTTGCGTTGCGCTAGCGGGGCTCCGTGTGCTTGATTCCAGATGAAGATGACAAAGCGAATACGAGAAACAAATTATACAAGAAAAATCAGAGACAGCAGCGAGTCGTAACGATCGAGCAGACAATAATCACTCCTGCATCGCGCGATCATTTGTTTTTCTGCTGGCATCATCGTTCGGCATCGCCGATGAATTTTCAGA
Organism: Eciton burchellii; assembly: GCA_020341155.1. Classification (NCBI taxonomy): domain Eukaryota; kingdom Metazoa; phylum Arthropoda; class Insecta; order Hymenoptera; family Formicidae; genus Eciton; species Eciton burchellii. The sequence continues at coordinate 3,883,330 of JAHMML010000005.1, forward strand.
AAATTCTTAGCACTAGAAATCATCATATTAATCATCGTTTAATTCTCCCCCGATAATTCCGCCGCGATTGCAAAATGCAATCAAGCCCCTCGCGAAATCCTTTATCGACCGTTTCCGGCCGTTTCGGAAAGCTGTCTCTTGAAAATTAAAAAACAAAAAAAAAAAAAAAAGAAAAAGGAAAAGAAAAAAAGATTCGTTTTATATGCGAAAAAATTGCTGCAACCTTTGATATCGCTTTTTCAGTCGCAGCCAAAAAAGTTAGATGATTGCGCACCACCCTGCGCCGCGTTTTTCTGCCGAGTTTCAAATTTTATTGAATTTACTCAACTTCCCTTATTCATTAACAGAAGGGAGAGAGAGAGAGAGAGAGAGAAGCGGCGGTATCGCGTCGCGCTAACGAGAACGTTCATAAATTCAAACCGTGAGGTCTTTCACTTTTTACGCAGAGGGAATTCGCGGATTTATGGTGCCCGCGTGCGTTTCGGACATTTGATATCGATGTCGTTACCGTGGCGCAGATACCGCATCGCGCACGTGTCGCGGAGTTTATCACGAGCAAGGGAAAGAAATGGGGGGGGCGGAGGGGTCCAGCCAGCGTGTCGTGCAACGGCAATTATGATCTTTCCGGGTGCGTATTTCGGTCGATCCGCAAACTACGTGTCCGACGACGCGATAAAATCGATCGAGACCTTCGACTCGCGCCGATATAAATCACAGGAGCGACTCCAGATGTTGCTTGCACCTTAATGGCCCTCGACTGCTTGTAATAACCTTGCCCCGGTATAACTGGAAATAAATTGTTCGGAAGCGATCGTTCGCCTTGAAGGATCGATGCCGCTCGTCCAACATCGATCGCGCGTGATTTAATCCCGCGTAAGAGCGACGAAGACGAAGAGAGGCGCGAGGCTGCGCCACGTCCATCATTTTCACGAAATTCCTTGCTCGATCTCGATCGCCAACCTCGGCATACGGTGCGCAGGGAGGATTCGGCGTAACAGCAAGCGGTTACTCGAAAAATTGCTTGCGTGTTCGCGTGACGGCGAGTCCTAATTAAATGAAGAAACTTGGAGACAATCGCGTTTCCCGGCGACAATAAAAGTCTTGAGATACAGGACGATTCCCGCGTGTACACGTACACACGACTCAGTAGTCTCCCCCATCTCGTAGCACGCGTTTCCCCTCCTCCTCCTGCCGCCTGCCCCCGCGACTTCCTTCCCGCGTAGAAGCCATTAAAGATATCTCGCCGTCGTGCAACGTCGGGAGAATGAAAATTGCCGCGGCACGGAAAAGAGGGAAAGAAGCTCCCGGCCGTTAAGAGAACTTTTAACGCGTCGGCCCCTTCCGTGAATCGCGACGAGGTCCTGTTAAACCGCGCCTTTGTCTAGCGAGCTAATAGCGGAACCGCCAGCAAGAAAAATGCCGAAGTGTCGGTAACATAAATTTTTTCCCGCGACCAGACACCCGTGGAGAGCCACGTCCGCGTGCGCGGGTACGAGCGTGCGGTGCGGATTCTCTCCGTGGTAGTATTAGCAAACTTTTCCGGTTAAGTAAAGCCGGGGAGTGCCGATACTTTTAAACGTTTCAGTTGCCGAACAGAGGGCAGGGAGGGGGGAGGGCAGAGAGAGAGAGAGAGAGAGAGAGAGAGAGAGAAGGGGAGGGGGAGAGGCAGTCGATAGATCCGATTGGCACTCGGCCAGTAATTCACGATGCTTTCGTAAGAGCCAATCGCCAATTAGTTGGAAACCGAACGTGACGTTTCCGCCATAATCGATCGACAATGCCGCTTTCGTGTATAAAACATAACGGTGCTTTCGAAATGGCGCGTTTCGAAAGGACGCGTCCGATAGGACACCGCGCGCGAGCGCAGACGCCAATTAAGCGATATCCAGGATACAAGGAGGGAAATATCAGCTGGAAGCGATCGCAGATTACAGCTGGACGTGTCTACTTACCCTCACCTTCAACTTGCGACTTAATTTCCTTGCCACTGCCTGGGGAAATGACGATGCACTATCCTTTGACATCCTGAGTCTGATCTTTAAGTGAGGAAGCCTCATCCTCCTCTCTGCCGAGATTGTCTCATCTTCGTCTCACCTGCGGACACAACATTCAAACTTCACTACTCCCGGACGAGTTAAAGCAATCTCCTCCTTCGGGAATCTAGCCCGCCTCGGTCGAAGGGGATTGGAGCAGGAAAAATCAGCGCGATTCCATTCCATTCCCTTATTTTAATTCGTAATCAACGATCGTAACTCTCGACTTGCGATCGACTCCTACGATCAAGATCGATTTGGATCTCGTTTGCGGCGTAAAAGGCAAAATCGACAGCGCTTTCTCGGCTGTTACAACGTAATCCCGGATCTTCAAGTTCCAGACCGAGGGAGTTGCGCGTATTAACAAGGCGGCGGATACAACTTTGTAACTGGCCGTCCGTTGTCCACAAGCTGTTGGCGAACTTCAGCACGGCGAAATTGGGAATACGGGTCGCGGCCAGTTTATGTCTTGGCGTATTACACGCCAAGTGCTCGGCAACTCCAGCCGTGGCCATATTCGGAATACTCGTGATCAGCCGTCATGCCCCTCGCGAATGTTCCCCTATTCGTGTTTGCCACGAATTTATTCGCGAGACGGCTGAATTGTGTCATCCGAATAATAATCGTGCGCTTTTATCTCGAGCTGCCGCAGACCGAGCCGCGGCTGAAGTTTAAAGGTCGCCTCGTGTTATACGTTGTAACGTGTTGTACGTGCGTACTCCGGCAAATATTTATCTATCGTAACGCGAGCGTGCTTGTAAACTCCCTTGACAATTTACGACATGGACAATCTGGCGATTTAAAGCTGTGTGAATTCGCGTGAATTCTGCTCGAGACGAGACGAGACGAGGCGACGCAGCCGATCGATCCGACTCGATCATCGCGATGATTTGATCCGACAATCGACGATCGATCAGGCGAGACGACGCGTAAATGCAAATCGACCTCTCGCGCAACGCGAATCAATTCTGAATCCGACTGTACGACCGTTGGCCGGCATTTTCGTGGTAGCTTACCACGTTATGAACGTCGAGCGGGCTTTAATTACGACGGTGGAATCCGAGCGAAATATAATCGCCGTTCGTAAGGTCGTAGCTTCGCGGGAATCGGCCACTATTTGCCGTCAAATTACTTTCTCGTACGTGATACCGGGATATACGCCGTGCGCGCTCGCGCTCGCGCTCGCGCTCGCACACGCGTACGCCGTTATCGCAGCGACACGGCCAGGTAGCGCGGGATGCAGAAATTGTACGACAGGTGGAGATGCCGTTCCGAGCGCAAGACACAAAGCTGCACCCGGCAATGGGAAACCCGTCGAAGGATACTTGGCCGCTTTACAGTCGCCCGTAATTGCGCCCGTATACCGAAATACCGGCAAGTCGGTGCTCGTTCCCTTCTTTCTCTTTTTTCTCTCCTCTCTCTCTCTCTCTCTCTCTCTCCCTTTTTTTCTTCTACGCGCAAACTAAATATTTTCCGGGCTTAACGAGATTTTTGCCCCCGCGAATCGAAGCTTCAACTTGGCGGAGCTGTTTGCCCGCGTGCTTGCTGGATATTTTGTAACATCTCGTTACGATGGAAATACACACTCGCGTACGGTATCTCGAGAAATTAAACGCTCGCGATACGGCAATTTTCCTAACGGCGCAAGATAAAAGCCGTCTCGCTTACGTTGGGAATGCGATCTTTATGCGTGGAAATTGTACTGCCGGCTGGTCAATATTAATTGTGTTCAAATAAACGACGGCGATTACGATTATATTACAACGCTCGCGTTGCAATGGAAGCTTCTCCGCGCATTTATTTCGAACGCACGCACGCGTCAGATAATTACAGATATATATACGCGTTATGTATGATGCCCTGGATCAGGCAACATGAATATGGAACATTAACATTAACATTTCTGCTCTGATACACTTTTTGTTTAGCTCGCCGGACCTCTTCTCGCTTCTGCCGTATTAGTCTCTGCTGCGCACAAGTGACATTCCGTATAAATAACACGGCAATTTCCTTCGATTTTACTTTAGAAATAGAGATAAATTATAGAGTAAACGATCTATTACATCGCATGTAAAAAAGGTAAACCGACGCTTGTCAGGAAGGAAGCGAGATTCCATCGAGATTCTATTATAATCGGATGGAAATATCGGTTTAATTCATTATTACATTGCGTTACAAAATACCCGTCGACATTATTATAATTTCAATCCCCGCGTATTATTGCATCCTATCGACAATGCAATCAAATCGATGCAATCGCATCGATGCGAGCACGGAATTTCACCGCAGTCGAAAACGTGAAAGGCAAACCTACCGTTTGCCGATCTTCGTCGCGGAAATATTCGTAAATATATAAATATGGATTATTCGTCGTCCGCAGACGACGGAGATGTCGGTATTCCATAAATAAGAGCACGGCATATCGATAGCGGATAAGGCGATTCGCTTCAACAATTTCATCTATTCTTCTGCCGCGTACACCGATTCGATTCGCTCTCGGTAGTCGCGCGCGATTGATTTTTCTGCCGCAACAAGCTGCCGAGTAATTACGTATCGCTGACGTTTAATGGGAGCGACATTATTGGATTCTCGTTACTCTGACATTTATTCCTCCTGCCGTGTTATGACCGCGTATTTTTTTCTCCCCTCTCCTCCGTTGTTTTTTTACGCGCAGACTCGAGGCGCAACGTCGGAAAATGAGCGTCTTTATGTCGGCGCTACGCGACAGCTTGGAGCTGTCGTTTGCGAGTCACGCGAATAATTACCTGACCTTTCGGACCTTTCGGTCATCCATCGGCGCAAATGCACGCGCGCGCGCGCGCGCACGTGCTAATACTGAAATTATAAAATCGTCGCTGTCTATTTTTGATAGATCGAGATACGAGTCATCGTATCGGGGAGGCTCGTAATCATTAAAATAACCGGCGAATGCATCATCATCGATGATAAATGCGCGACATTATTTAATCGGAGATACTATCGTAACTGGATTTCTCGCCGTGAGTATAAAGCGTAAACGCTCGCGCGTAAATGATCGCCCATAAAAGAAGTGGCTTGCATCGATCGCGCGCATCCACGCCATATAAATCGTCACCTGGCAGCTTCGGATAACTAATCGCTCCTTCCCTCGATCGACTTAATTGCACCGAACGATCGCGTCTCCTGATTGAACCGGCGACGAGACATTTCCCGAGACGCGTGATTCAATCCGCTCGGCATTTAGCGTCGAGCAACGAGGACACCGGCGATGACGACGACGGCGATGACGACGACAACTCGCTGTTCGATTCCTACGAACGGTTGGGCGACGTCGAGCGCAGGTCACGCTCTTAATTTATGCGCTATCACTCGGCCGTTCGATTTATTTGTTTTATAAGCTGCCCGTAATTGCCCACTGACAGCAGCTGTCCCGAGACCGACTACAATATCCGCGATACATTATTCATGCCGTGACGATTCCCCCTCGCATATACGGCGAGATCCCGCTCGCCCAACTTCTGCTTCAACGTTGTCTCGCCTGCCTGCAGTCTCTCGCGCGCGATATGACCAACTGCTCTCTCTCTCCACGTTGACACGCTCTATCGCCTCGCACGCACGCACGCATGCACGCCTTCTCTCTCTCTCTCTCTCTCTCTCTCTCTCTCTCTCTCTCTCTCTCTCTCTCTCTCTCTTGGTCTTTCCGTGCTGCTTCATCGAAACTCACAGTGTAACGCACAGCTCCGATACCGGCTGACCTTTGTAACGCCACGTCGCGCACAGGGACAGGTATCCGCCGACAGAAATTTCCCCGGTGACCGGATTTCCGAGGGCCTGACGCATTTTCGAAGCGAGCGCTTATTTTTCCACCGGGGACGGAAGGGAGGACAGGGACAGGGATAATATTTGGACCTGACTGGAAACCGAAAGGGCCGAAAGGATTCGAGAAATCTTGTGCTTGTGGGATGTTCCGATCGAGCCTGTCTGCCGGACAGCTTCCCGGCTTCGGAAAGCGGCGCGGCAAGCGCGATATTGATATCCCATTCGCCGATTCCACGAAATCCATCTCCCTCTCGCGAATTTCTTCAGTAGTTTAGCGAAACGTTTAGCGATAATAATTCCGCGGAATTAGATCGGCTTCGCAAGAGCAGAAGATTAACCGCCCCATTCCGGCGTCATTAGGCGTCGTTCCATCAATTTTCTCTAGCTAGATACTTCGGGGAAATGTCTCCGCGAGCTTCGACCGAATACGAACACGTCCGGGAATTGAAATAAAGGATCGGGGTTATAAATCGGGGGCGAGAGACGTCGACGGCGTACAAACGTCGATTCCCGTGAAATTGATCGCTGCGGCGGATCCGGTACACCGACACAATGTGTCGGGGATAATAATCATTCGTTCGTGACAATCGATGGCAGCTTCATCGGCAGCGACCGAAGGATCCTTGCAATCGGAGGGGAGCTCTCGAAAACTCGTTTACAATAAGCGATGATGACGAATGGCCAGCTCCGTGATGGCCAAACCTGCGAATCTTTTGACCATCTTCACCGACGCGCATCACAAAAATTCGAGTCGGGATACCGTAGATACTTGGAGATAACATTGTACGAATCGACTTTCAAAATTCTACCTGCTTCGCATTCTGCCGATTTCTCTCTCCAATTTCCGCCAGACAATCCAGCATGATTGTTTCATCGAAATATTAACAAATAACAACAAGTACAATGGATATTAATCACGGATAAAGGAATAATCACTGCATACTGAGAGATAATACGAGAAAATACGCCCGAGAAAAGTTATCGTACTTTACAAACGCATTCTCTTATTAACGACAAAGCGGCTGCTAATAAATCAGCTACGTGAAATATCGACGAAAGAAAATGGAGAAAACGTACAACGTACAGGGCACAGGCACATCAAACAGAGAGAGTTATGCTTCTCCACTTCGCTCCGATCGATATTTCAAAAAAAAGAAGCATCCGCCGTTTCAATTTAGCCGCCAGAGCCTGGCAATTCAAGATACATTACTGTATCACACTATCGACTTTTGCATCTGAGAGCGCTTACGCGATCGTCCACACGACGGCATTTAATCTCGTTTGACGGACGATTTGTCGCATTTACGGCAACGCGGTGAAAAAAATGTTTAAAAGGTACTGCCGATCGATGGCCAGGCTACGCTTGCTACAAATGCGCCTTTCCATGACGCGATTTCTCACGGTCTACGTGAGACGCATTTTTCTCAATGTACTTCCCCAACAGGATTCCCAGTTCGTGGAGGCTCGAATGAACGCGAACCAGTTCTTTAATTATAATGCTAAATGCGAGATATGATTCTTGAAGAACAACCGTATTGTGTCGATGAATAGTCTAACAGCTCCGAACAAGAGGCTTGTTCGCATTTTCCCGTTCGCATTTTCGGAGGGTTCGAAACTACCGAGAGGCTTTACCCAAATATTTTTCCGTATCTCGAAAATCTAAGGGGTCCTTCTGTTTCGGGAAATCTCTTTGTACGACAGATATGATATCCCAGACCCTGGTAGTCGTGGAGGCGATGGTGATGGATGAGAGATACAGCGACGTCACGCAAAAACCTATCGTCCGAATCGATTCTCGAGTGACTCGCATTTCGTGCTGTGTCGCAACTCGATTCGATTACTATGATTATCGCGTGTAACAGGTACGGTAATGTCCATACCGTTCTTAAACTTTCAATCCGAAGTGTAATACAAAACCATTTGAAAAGAAACACAGTCCTGAAAGACATTTCTAAAGCTCCCTGGAGACGAAATAGGATTTCTTTGAAGAGAAATGGGCTAGTAAGATTGCCCATTAGTATGATTTATTATGCAAGATCAAAGGCACATTTATTACACCTGTGTGTATACGTATATTAAAAAATGATTGAAAATTGGAAATTGTAAAGTATTGTGAATCAATATATCGGATTTTTTTATTACATATAATTAAAAAATAACTAAAAATCGGGATAGAAAAGAATTTGATGAAACTTAATTTTTATTTAGCAAATTTAATAATTAACAACATATATATATATACTAATATAACATGAACAAAATCTTTTAACATATTAAAAATTTAAATAATTTTTATTGTAACTTTTCTACGTAAATAATAAAAATTCTGAAATCTTCATCTTCCTTCAATTCAATTAATTCGAGTTTTCGAAAACGATCACGTATTTAATATATATACGTTTACAAAGAAAAGTACGTCCGACACATGGATGAATCATTTCGAGTGTAGTTCGTTTACGGAAGGCTGCGCTCCCTCGACCACTCCACCGACCGATTATATCCCATCAGGTCAGCCCCGGCGCAATGTTGGCAACCCCAGAGCACTTGGTTGGTTTCGATAATCGATCGGCTTGATAGTGTCGGGAAAAATCAGGCTCGCCCGTTCGTCTAAGCGCCCTTTAATTATGTTTTCTCAGTTTATTGCTTAACGAGTGCCTCTCGCGATCACGAACCGCTCGCTCGTCTGCCATTAACCGGTATCGATTAGGCGTTCGGTTAAGCAGCACAATCTGCACGTTGCGATTGCGGCGAAAGAAAAAGACCCACGATACTATCCGAGCGCATTTATGGCAGATTAACTTACGATCGCGCTAACGTTTCTTGCGTCATGTGAACCTCAATGTCTCAGCCACGGAATCTAATCACGAGCAAGCAGTTGAAACTCCTTTGTTTCCCCGATATCTGTTCAGACAATATTTGGACAATCCAGGCGATGCCTTTGCGACATCTCTTCGAGCACGACCTTTCACAAGGCACCGTGAAACCAAGTTCTTCGAGAGAGAGAGAGAGAGAGAGAGAGAGAGAGAGAGAGAGAGAGAGAGAGAATGAGAGAGAATGAAATATCGAGAAACAAATTCGCCCATCAAGTTTTATTGCGCGTGCACAACATCGTACTCTTTTAGATCGGACGAATCTGCGGCGGATTATCATTCTTCGAAGAACGCATTTTTAACAAGATCGATACTATAATCTCGATAAGCGATCACGAGAGCGGCGATCACGAGAGCGTGCAATTAACGTGTCACATTCTGGTCTGCTGGAAGTTGCTCGAACGTACGGGCTCGATTAGCCGTGACTTTGGCCGCAGCGGATATCCTCGTTAGCGCGATTCGGCCGAATTAACTTCTTATAATTCACGGGAGAGCGTAATCGCATATCCGCGTCTCTCGTCGCTACGGATTGGCGCGAAAGAGGACGGCCGCGCTCTGCGTTTTGATAATTTAGTTTTGAAGTCCAGTTTTGAAAAACTCTGACGAGGAATTTCGCTTTCCTACATTTCATCGCACCAGTTTGCGCGACGAGAAACAACTCCTATAAATACACGAGATGTTTGTCTGTGTGTGTGTGTGTGTGTGTGTGTGTACAAGACGTTGCACGCTGTTTAATTAAACTTCATCGTCGGAGATAACGAGATTGTCGACTGTTTAACGAGAATAACGCTGAGAAAAACAGCAGACAAATACGAATCAACAGACGAGGTAGAGAAAGATGTATGCACCTCTCGCGGATATCTGGCCGATATCTCGCCGATTCGACTGGCAATTGTTCTCGGCGACAAAAGCAACAACACGATTTTATTTTACGCTTACGCGACCGCATGCGCACACCTTCCATGTGCATTGATAATTGCAGAGGACCCTTATCGTTCTGATATTTGAGCAGCTGGGATCGCCTCATGCTATACAAACGCTCCTAATGAGTCGTATTTAAGCTCACGAAACTGTCGCACAAATATTTGCCAAGGCTGATTTCAGTCGCCAAATATTATTTCATGATCAGTCACGCAGATAGTGGCGATAGTATATATATATATATATATTTTTTTTTTCCCGATAGTATCGATACGACGCTGCCAATATCGTATAGCTTCAACATAGCTAGCTCTTCGGAATTCGAGCGAATAGGAAAAAGAGAGAGCATCGCGATATGCGATACGTCGCTGCGAAGGATATTTAAAACCATCAGATTCAGATAATTGCATAGATCTCACATGCTCGATAAAATATGTTCGCTTGCGTGTAATACGTATACGCGCATATATGATTTTTGCATACGAATGATGCGCAAGTTCTCGCATATGCTTTCTATAATGATTTTCGTTTACGAATTTACGTATATTGCGATATTAATCGCGATAACATCCGCGATAATCCGTGCTCTATTATTTATCGATATTATCGTCGCCGGTAAAAGTAGGCGATTACGCTCTACGATATCGCGCAACCGTTCACCTACCGGTGATCCCAAAATTCTCAAAGTACGACCCGCGCGAAAACGCGGCACTCGGCTAATTAATTCGGCCCGGAAAAGATCGAGGAAAATCGATTCGTCCGCTCGGATGAGCGCGCGATCGAATTAATCGCGCGGTAAAACGCGATATCGCGCACGCTCTAATTTCGAATCCATTTACTCTAATCCTCGTGGAATCGGGAGGAGACCCGGAGAGAGAGAGAGAGAGAGAGAGAGAGAGAGAGAGAGAGAGAGAGTGAGGCGGGAGGGAGGGAGGGAGAGGGAGCGCGCAGCGTCGCGACGCTGCCACATGCGTTATCGATCAGCGAGGAGGAGGAAGACGGGAGAGGGAGGGAGGGAGGGAGGGAGCGGTGGCAGGAACACATCCACCGCACGCAGCCGGTGACACGGGTGAACCCGGCCATTTTGAAAACCACCGTGTTGCTTTGCCATAAAACCCGGGCTGTAACGTTTCACGATGGGTATATGGGCGAAAACACGCTCGTTAAAGCGCGCGCGCGCGCGCCCGCGCCTGCCGTCGAAAAACTCTCGCGCGGCATTGCCGCTGTGCGGAAAAATCGATGCCACCGCTTTAACGTCGCGATAAATCCTCCGCTATTGCGCTATGCGCCGCGTAAACGCCGCAATTTTTATTATTTCAATTTCGCGTTTCCACCGCCGCGTGTCCGGCGGTATCAACGCAATTATTCGCCGCCCTACGGAATGTAAATTCTTTTACGAGGCGCTCCCCTCCCCTCCCTCCCCTCCTCCACCTCCCCCCCATCCCCCGATCCCCCGATCCCTCGCGGTTCTTCTTTTCGAGGAACGAGCTTCGAAGCTTCGCCACCGATACCGCTCCCCCCCCCCTCCTTTCCCTCCCCGTCATCCACGCGTCCGTGCGCAACGCGAATACCGACAATATACCGCCGCGACGGTAAATTAAACTGTGCGTCGTAGCGTGAAAAGTGAAATCAACGATAACCGACGTTAGACTTTCGGAACTATCAACTTGGCGGCGTGGAATTTCAGTAGAATTTCTTCGTTTTCCAGCAGGCGGGCGAGAAATCCGTCGAATCTGTCGAGGCGACGTTACTGATTCAATCCAACGCCGGCCCGTTGCCGGGCGGCAATTAATATTCGATCGCGCAGCGCGAGCATTAATGGCAAATATTAATAGAGCGAATGCGCGACAATCGGCGAATTCGTTATAGAGCGCGTGTCGGATCGTATTATGTTAATTGCGGCGTCGTTCCGCAAACAAAAACGAGCGCAGGAGCCTCAGCAGGTATTATTTATAATTGTAACAACACCAGTGCCACGCTTGTAATTGTTGTGCATACGACACGAGCGGCATTGATTGCGTTCCGCGTCCGCGTACCAGATTTCGCGCTAACTCAACAGTCGGTTATGCACGCGCGCGCACAGCCGAATCAACCGTGATCGGCGCGCGCGCGCGATTAATCGCAAGGACGAGCGGCGACTTTGATTCTCCCGCGCTCGCCGGCCTAATCTACAATCACTCGGACGCGAAACGCTCGTCGTCATCGTCGTCAGCATCGAAATCTTTGTACGAGATAAAGGAATCACCGGCCGAACAAAAACTATCGGCATCGTTAATCAGTGAGATCATACGCGCCGATGTTCATGGATACCGGCGACTTTGCGTATCTCCGTCGTGTGTATAGCCGCAAGTTACAAGCAGGCATGAATTGAATGAACACGATGGAGAAATGTTCTTCCTATCCCGAGTAATTACTCGTGCGTGATAATAAACGACATCGCGTTCGTACATATTTTTCCAAATGTCACGCCCGGTGCTTCAAATAATAACTTTTCTGCGAAACGGTATTTAAACGGTATTTAAACGGTATTTAAACGGTATTTAAATATATATATATATACACACACGCGTGCGCATACACGAGGAATACCACCGATAGAGGTACTTGGGCAATAAATGCGTCCTGCTTGACTGGCGATGTGCCAATTATCTGAGAAACGTGGACAAATCTCGTGTTCAATGTCTGCATTATTCGCCGCTAACGCAACGCTCAACGGTAAAGAGGGAAAGAAAAAAAGGGAAACAATGACACCGTGACGCATTACGCGATAATGACCGCGTAATAATAATCCCGTTTGCATTGAAATATACGCGAATCTATTTACGATCTGATTTGCACGTATAATAAATCCTTTCATCCGCAGATTGCTACTTGCCGCATATTCGTCGTCGTCGTCGTCGTCGTCGTCGTCGTCGTCGTCGTCATCGTCGCCGCGTTACGACGACGACACGATCGCGGTAACGGCGCGTTACGATATATTTCCGTGTCGACCTTTGCCCCTTGGAGAAGCGCAAATATGCGAAACGCTCACGAAGAAAGGCAAAGACTCGGGGGGAAAAGCTTGTCGCTGCAATTAAAGCGACTCCAGCAGCGGCGACGTACCGCCGAATGTGCTGTCGCACATCTCGCTCTCGAGGAGCGGCATACGGAGAGCACGCGGAAACGCAAACGACCGCGCTTCCTTTCCGGAGCGGTTTGCGAGAGACGGGCGAGCGAGCGAGCGAAGCGCGTACGCGCAGACGTAACGAGTTCCTGCCTCGTAAATAAAGCACGCTCCTTTGACGCCTCCACCCGCGTATCGGCGGCGCTTTACGAGCTCGACCCGTGAACTCGAGCGCGCGCGCGCGCGCGCGCGATGCCGGCTGGGCGTAAGGTACACGCGACAGCTCGCGACTACAAAGCCCGGCTACGGCGTGTGAAACAGCAGCGCTGCGACACCGCGATGTCGCATGCTACTCCCGGTGGACGTCGTCGGCTGGAGTAATGGCGCGCAGAGGGAAACGGGAGGGGGAGAGGAGGGGAGAGGCGAGATGGATGGAGAGAAGCGAGCGAACGAGCGAGCGATGTAGCGCGTACTACAAGGCACTCGGGAATCTTCCCGGTTCCCTAATAGGCAGATGACTGCCTGACTTGACTGCCGAGTGCCGGCGGTCTGTCGACCTGCGGCCGAACAATAATACGACGACGAGTTGTTTCCGTCCCGTGCTCCCCCCCTCCCCCCTCCCCCTCCCCCCTCTCTCTCTCTCTGCCATCCTGCGCGCACGCACATGTGAGCCGCGACGTTCGATCTGCGCGCGCATCACGAACGCCTCCGCGCGAGATCGCTTCGATTCACAGGATACTACACCGATGCCTCTATCCGCTTCGAATCAGTCGAGTATCGGCGCTGAGGTCCTTTAATGGTCTCCTTGCGCTGGCGATACGATCGAGAAACGATTGCGATGAATAAACGTCGATAGCGCGATCGACGGTAGGATTACTTTTTTTTTTTTTTTTTTTTTTCCCTTTTATTGGCGAAGCGACGAAGGAAGATTGAAGGGAAAGCCGGAGAATTCGGGTGGCCTGAAAAGTGGCGGCGAACCGGTCGCGACCTCGCAGCAAATAACATCGAATCCTTTTATCCTACGCTGGTACCTTCCGGACGGATCAATCTCGCGTGTCGGGCTTTCAGCTTTTTACATGGGGAATCAATTAACCCCTTTGTAACGCGTCGATAAGCGCCATAAATGCGCGCGGGACGTACGATACTAGGTTGCCGCGACTAAAACCTCGCTATTAGTCACGAAAGTCCGCTCTAATCTTTACAGCCTGTAGTTTAATCTTTATGTAGCACCGTAAATAACATTAATGCGATCGCCTCTGAATTTCGTGTTTCTTCATCTCTCATGCGAGTCATCAATCAGCGCGAGATAACAATAAAACATTTCTCAGTCGGCGAGGAATGCCCGCGAGGAATGCGCGCGTGCGTTTTCTCCTTCCCGAAGACTGCGCAAACTGCACACGCAGCGGGAAATTAAAAAAGATATATATATATATATATATATATATATATATATACATATACCGTATATATTTTACGCGCGGGAATGCAGCGTAAAAAAATTCTCATTGCGTAAATAAATAGGATAATAAAATTATCATCTAACATCCAAGTCTTTCGAGCAATTTCGCCAGCGGGGTCAGCGGTAACGGGTTTTTAGCCTTTTGCAAACGAAAATCAATTAATCTCTTTGTCACGCATGGATACGCCCCATGTACGAATGGAAGAATGGACCGCGAACAACGCGCGATAATAGCCCGTTACAAGCGGGGGGAAAAAGCGTACATTTAGTTACAAAAGCCCACGGTCATATCTCACGTTTAAATAACAGCATTTACGATTACCAAGGCGCGATGAACGTTGCGCAATCTTCGCGCTGCATTCCAGCCTTTAACATTTCATTAATTTCTAAGTTGATTACACCAGAGGCGGCAGAGAAGACACGGAAGACACGGTAAATATCGTTTTAATGACAATCACGCGTTATCTTCCCTCTCGCGTCGTCCATCTCCCGCAATCATTTATCATCTCCCTAATTAACCGTCGACTTTCTATTATTAGCGCTTTCCGCATTTTCCTCGCGCATGCGCAATCGCGAGAAATCCGGTTGCACGATAGATCGATCGATCGATTCGATCAGTGCATAGCGGGAGCGAGCGAAACGAGTTTCACGCGAGCGCGAGCTTTATCGGTCCGATAAAACGAAAATCGGACGTAAATTTCACGCGAGGCTCGCGAGGCATCAATTATCGGCTCGACGAGGGAAGAACGGCATTTCCGCGTCCATGAGACGTAGGCGTATCGCGGTACGCGAACTTTACCGTTCCAGTGACGGTGGAGCGAGTGCACTTTGTAGGCGCATAATAAACGCGCGCCCGCGTTATCCGACACGGACGTTTTACATAGCTGGCCGCGCGATTGCCCGATAATCTCGCCGCTGTCGTCGCGCGGGATACTTTATGCGCATGCGCGACGCCCGTGGAGAAGAATTAAGACGCATCCGACACGAGCGAGTCGTTAATCGGCTTTACGAGTCGCGGATAATGCAGTCGCGATTGCATAAGCGCGCGGCTTTATCCGCGCTGCTGTTTCGACGAGCTGAAAGAATCGCCGGCGAGATCGGCGGCGGCTGAGCCGATGATCGTGATGACGAATGGACCGCTGAGAGGTCGTAAATACGAAAGATACATGCGCGTCGATATCGGAATACAGAAATATCCGACATCTGATCATCGCGCGATGAAAGAAGTTGCGGGCGCCTCGAAAAAGTCGCGTCATATAGACAGATACGCTATGCGGAAAAGCGGCGAGAGAGAAAGGTTATTTGGCGAGCCAAATTGTGCTCTTCCAGATGAATCGTCGAAACGCGCGAAGCGCGAAGCAAACCGGCATGCGTGAAGCCGGTAATCGCGATATGCGCCATCCGGCGGCGCGAGTATCGAATCGGCGATCATTCGGCGCGCATACATGTACGCCGGCGACTCGCAGCAATCGCCCGGCGATATCTCGAATACATAATACGGACGATATAACTCAGCTCCGAGTGCGTCGCGCAATTAGTGTGCACGCGGTCGTCGCGGGCCGCGGCGCAAGCCGCGATACGGAGCGCGCGTGTCGCATCGCGCCGACATCGTCGAATACGTCCGTATTTGAGTCGCGCGATGCGCGATGCGCGCGTGCGTGCCTGCGTGCATACATGCGTGAGGCAAACTAGCAGCGCTCGCGGTCGTCGAGCAGTCGGCGCCGCTGTCGCGCCTGTAATTGTGCTTTTCCATCTCCGCGTTTCCATCTCGTGCGCCGCGCACAGATAGACGGAGAGACGATACGAGAAAGGGGAGATACGCGGAGAGGGACGGGATAGAGGGGGAGAGGACAGGAGAGAAGAGAGGAGGATAACGAACAAGAGACCGGATAGCATGTGCGACTGTAATACGAGCGAGCGCGATAGGATGCACAGCTTTCGTGTCGAAAAGCGAGACACGATGAATACGAGAATGAGAAGGCAAGTTATATAAAGACGGACGAAGAGAGCCGTATCGCATCGTGAAGCGAGCGATAGCATGCGTGCGTGTGACAAGAACGACTGCGATAGCATGAAAAATGTTCGGAGAGCGGAAGGAAAGAGAGAGAGAGAGAGAGAGAGAGAGAGAGAGAGAGAGAGAGAGGAGGTGGAGGAAGAAGCGAAATAGATGCAAGCTGCATCGAGAGGAAAGAGAGAAATGACAAAGAGAGCGTAATATCGCATCGGAGCAAGCAAGAAGGCATGGACGCTTGTCCTCGTTGCACTAGACGGAACCGAGACGCTTTGGCCGCGAGTGTGACGAGGACAGCGCGAAGCGCATCAGTCGCTTCCGTGTAATATGCGCGCGATAAGGACACGCGATTGCACCCTCGCCGCGAAGGTGAGAGCGACGTCGCCGTTGAAGGGAGAAAGGGAGACGCGTTTCGCCGCAAGGAAGAGTGAGGAACGATGGGCGATGTCGCGCTGCAGAGAGGAACGGGGAGTGAATGCATTGTAGGAAGCGAAATATCGTCGCAGAGGGAGGGGAAGGGAGGAAGCGCTAGCGTGCGAGGGAGAAAAACAGCGCGGTGAAAGAATCGCCACGGGGAGAGAGAGAGAGAGAGAGAGAGAGGGGGGGGGGGAGCAAAGAAGCTCGAAGCAAAGAAAGAACGCGGGAATTGTGGCGTTGCCGCAGCGAGCGGGAGAAGAGCGGCGGATTAAAAAAGAAAAGAAAAGATGGCAGGGGAGAGAGAAAAAAGCACGAGCGCGATATTGCTTATTTATCCCGGATTCCCTCGAGCATAACCCGGGTGCATAATAAAAACTGACACTAAGTAAATCTAAATGGCATATCTCAACTGATATGTCGATACGATTAATCTAATTAATGATGAAATACAATCTCGCTATTGACTGACGTTACGAGCTCAAAGCCCACGAATAGCCGAGTTATAACGCAGAGAGAGAGAGAGAGAGAGAGAGAGAGAGAGAGAGAGAGAGAGAGAGAATTTCGTGCGCGCGCGCGCGTGCGCGTATATTATACGGCGATGCGAGCGAGCGAGCGAATGAGAGAGGACGTAAGAGGAAACGCGAGAGAAGCATAGAAGAGGACAAGAAGGAGGTCTCGCTCGCTCGCTCGCGCTCACGCACGGTCGATCGCTCCTGCCGGCGGCCATTTTGTGCTCGCCCGTAGACCCCGCGTTCCCGACCGCCCGGGGAAAATATTGGCCGACGATTCCGCGCGATAGCGTGCTCGTTGCTCGTCATCCGCTCGACGGGAACGCGTCGCGATCGAATCCGCGACGGATCCGACGACGGAGACCGCGGACGCGGGCGTCGCGACGCGCGTCCACCGCGCCGCATCGTCCGTGCGGGACACGCCGACGTCCCGCGACGCGGGACAATTCGTTTCACACCGGAATTCCCTTCCGTGGTTCTCCTCTCCTTCTCGTCCGCGGTACAGCCGGCCACGAAAGTACACGGACGGATCCGATGCTGTCGTGCACGCTCCAAAAGGAATCCTCGATGCGGGATTCCGTGAGCCGAGATCTTCAAGTACGTAATCGCGTAACGCGTGCAGTTATATGCTTCTTCTTTTATTTATGCATCGGTCGATACCATGAGATCGTACAAACGCGATAACGAGTATCTTAGATCTTGAAACTCCACACTTTGTCTCGATCTTGCTTCGTCGCGATCTTAATGCCCAGCTTAATGTAACGCTGATACTTTGGCTCTCCTGGATTCCACCCCCATGTGTGGAATTTCTCAAATAAATGTACTGCTGTACGTGATCATCATTGCGGCATTATTTATTTAACGTGCGAATTTTTTGGTAACTCTGATCCTATATTTATCTCGAAATGACGGGGTGTTATTTTATTCCCGATTTTATCCGGAGATTTATAAATTGTCATTGTTAATTATTCAATCAGAGGTATAGTATCGTAGAGTAACGAGAGATTTAAATACTCGATGACATCGAAAATGGCGCTCTTGCAATTTCCGAGTAAATGTATGATTAATTTCAAATTGCCGGAGAGATGAAGTTCACTTTAATGTTCTCAAAATACCGCTTTCTCTACTCTCTCTCTCTCTCTCTCTCTCTCTCTCTCTCTCTCTCTTTCTCTCTCTCTCTCTCTTTGATCGCGTCAATCGCGATGACGAGAATCGACAGACTGATGAGATGGAAAGATGTAACGCATGAAACGAGAAAGTGGAATGCAATAAAGCTACCTACTACACCGCGCGATTCAATGCGCTAGCGTGTGCTTCAAAATCTACGGTATGTTCTGTCGTCGAATTTACATTCACGCAAGTTTTTTCCCCTCCGCGAAGCGGGCTTCTCCGCTTTCTTTTTTGTCAAAAGCATTAAACGCCCGGCAACTCGAATATCGCGGGAGCGTGCCAAGAAAAAAATTCCTAGAATAAACCCCGTTTCGCGCCATCGCGGTCGGTAATAGCACAGAAATAGTGCAAACATTTCCGTCAAAATCCCACCCACCCCCCACCCCACCCCCCGGACCCGCCCGGAGGGGAAAAAAAGGCGGAAAGAGGAGCGTGGGGGTGGGGGGGAGGGGGAGGAGAGAAAAAAGGAAAGGGGAGAAAAAAAGAACGAAAGCGGGAAACGCAAAGCGAGACAAAAATTGCTAAAAGCGTACGTGCAATGCGCGTGCTCGAAGCTGAAGCCCCATCGACGCATTCCCGGATAATAACGGTAAAAATAAGAGTAATAAACACAGAGCATAAACTGCTTTACTGCACTGTTCGCATTCTCGTTCGGCATCAACGTGTTTAGAACACGAAGCTCTCCCATCGCCAGATTAATATTAATGCTCGATCCGCCTCCGTTCGCGCGCGCGCGCGCGCGCGTGCGCGAAATACACGTAAAAACGTATTACATGGAGCGCACGGAGTGCCAAACCTTTACGAGTGGAACGTGAAGAGCGGCGGCGCGGCGATTCGTCCGGAAATCGCGACTGTACCGTTATGAGTTACGGGTGCCATTCTGCGCCGGCATGAATACGGGATGTCTTTTGGACGCACTCCAGGAAGCTTTTCAAATTGAATTAGAGAAAACGTTCGTCCCATGCTTCGTATGCCTCGCGGAGAGCTCGTGGCCCACCGACGCCGACCCTCGACTGATATTTCGGCCAAGGGTCCGGGCAAGGTTCAGCCCAGAGATGGCCTCGGGCAACCGGCAGGCTGGGATTAGGGCCGTCAAAATTTCCTTTTCGGAATACAAGAATTATGGCGGGCAAATAATAGGCGGCGGGGACACAAAAGGATTTGTATACGTCGTTTAGCTACAGTCGCTTGTTCTTTGTTCTGCTGATAATTCGGGAACAAAGGGCAACCGTGAGGGACAACTTGGACACACTTCCGTTTAAGGAAGCGATAAACGGGTCCTCGTGCTTCATCCCCTGCTTCTCCTCTTCCTACGAGGATCAGCTTGATTTAATTTTAACGACAGGCGGGCAGATGAAGTATCCTCTTTTCTTTTTTTTTTTTTTTTTTTTTTTTTTTTCCGAAGCACTTTGACGCTTTCATCGTACCGAGTGTACAATTTCCAGAGAGCCGAGACGCGAGTGTCGCCAGACTTTCGACGGATTTCAGCCTCGTGCAGCAGGCATCCTGCTCCGCCACTGGAAGCGCACTGCGACCAGCCGGGATATTTGAGGAGGACGACACACTTGGCGTAATCTCGACGGAGATCAAAATATATAACAGTCCAGACCCCACTTGTAGATCTGCCCGCGTCGGGACATCGCTAAGCATAGATCGCATCTCTCCCTATATCCGTTCGCATTTCCATTTCAACGGGCATTTCGACGAGCAGGGAATGTCGATTTTCCATGTTTAATTCCGGCAACATGTTCATTCAAGCGGGCCGAATATCGAGTATTAATTCGCTCGCGCGAACCGGTTTCCCGTCTACTTTCTTTTCGCGACATTGAAACCGGCTCGCGCGAGTTACCGTAACGCGAGCTCGCTAATGATTGATATCGCGCGCGCGAGACGCTGAATCTTCCTCGCTGAATTACAACGTGAACGCGGAATTAAATCCGAGAAACGGGAAATGGATTTTAGTCGATTACAGGCGGATTACGTTGCTTGGATTGTTTCTTCTGTCTCCGGGAGCGAATGTCGATGATGCGAATAAAAGTAGCAATAATAATTCATCAGCGGAGGGAGCGAGAAGGAGGGAGAAACACCCTCCTTTATCGGCCATGGGGTTATCGTCGTTGGTCCCGCTTCGTGAACGAGCAAGTTGCGTATTTAATCAATTGCCGATTACAATTACGTATGTACCGAACGCGTCGGTTAAGACAGGGCCGCTAATTGTTTCTCCTCTTCCTATTTGCGAGCGTATAAGAGGAAACTTCCTGCAATAAGCATCCGCTTAACGGTGTTCATCGCGTGCAAACCTCGTGTCCCTCGAAACGATGCGAACTGCTTACTAAGCGTATAAAATATGCCTATTAACCAGATACTAGTCATTCTGATCCTTTTAATCCTCGATGTCCTGCTTCATCGAGTTTTTTTACGCTCGATTACGTAAAATATAAATTCTCATCCGAGCGGTAATATATATATATATATATATATATATATATATATATATATATATATATATATATACATAATCTCCTTGATCGTTACTTAACAAATCTCGTTTATCCTTGGAATTAGATCAACCTCGTTTAGTTAACTAACTTTTTTGCATATCGGCGTTCGATCGTAAACGCAATCTAGGAAGATATAGGCTGCGAAGATATAAACCGCTGCTAATTGGATTTGTCGATAACGGCATTAAAATGTGCGAAATATCGAGCAGGCACGTATTCGAGATCGCATTCGCTCGATGAAGCGCATTCCGCTCAACTAATGCGACTAAATCGCACGGGGTTGTCGATGCAGAGACGGAAGGGGGAGGGAGGAGAACGGAGGGGAGTAAAAAGATGCAATAGACGAGCGTCGATATAACGGCGTATGCCAGGCAAATGAAATTTTCACAGGTAGGAGAGCGCAAAAGATGCGGTCGACGGCGTGAGACGCCTTCGTGAAGAATAAATAGAGGCGGCGGAGAAAGCAAAAAGAGGAACGGAGGAAAAAAGGAGGTACGTCGCGTCGGGCAAATTGCATTGCCGGTATAACGCTGTTCCGTGAACGCTCTTCATGCTCTCGGTGCAGTGGCCAGCAATGCCGGTACTAAGCCCCTTTCTCCATGCATAGCGACCCAAAGTGACCCTTACGATACGACTCCCGTGAAAAACCCGGGATGTGATTTTCTTCTCGTGTATTTATAGCCGGCCGTGCACGTTCTCTGCTCTAACAAACGATTCTTCCTTTCGGATCGACTCGATCCGCCTCTCTTTTTCTGCGGAAACTCGCTCTCTGCGTCGATTCGCGACGGGAGTTCGCAAGAGAGCGCATGTGTATGCAACACATCGCAATGCTGCGCAAAATGCAGCATTCATCGATGCTGCTTACGGTAAAAGGATGTTAGAAAAATCCCCGAGATTCGAGCGTCGTAGAGCATCAAGTATCGGGATACAAATGTCGAACGGGGAATAAAATGAAATATTGTAGCGATCCGAGCACGAGCGAAACTTTGAGCGGAGCGTTCAGGTTACATTGGATCTTACGCTAAATGATTTCAGCATTCGCATCGTGCGCAGCGGGCTTATGTAATATTTACAGAAAGATGGCGCGCGATGGATCGCCTCTGAGATGCCGCGTATGCGAATGTATTAAACGCGTTTGCACGTGCTGCTCGTAAGACATTTGCAATTTGCATTGATATATATCACGTCGCGGCACGAATTACTGTGTAGCCGTTTCGCAACGCGGCGTCAGTATTTACCAATGGCCACCGCTTCGTCCAATTATACGCGGTGTCATACGCGTCACGTCGTAATTATTGGCATTGCCGTTGTATGCAGCAGCGAACATTCGTTCGATTGACGTTTGCGCGATTGCTGCAGCGAGATCAAATATTGATACTTCGACAACCGCGTCACTGACAAAATAAACTGCTGACGATGCGCGCGCGCGTGCGTGTACGTCGTATTAGAAAGAAAGAGGCAACGTATCTAAACGCGCGCGGTTATTCTCTCGATCATCGCACAATCGATATTCCACACGCTTATGTTTACTTATTCAAATCGAAAATTCGGGAAACGACCGCGGAAGCGAAACATCGGGGCTCGTTGTATCGCGAGCGCGCCAAATTCGTAAAACTAAGCTCCCTGGACGCGATCCCACCGACTTATCTCGCTCTGGAACTCGACGTGCTTTCAATCGGCACGATATATATATATATATATCTTATATATATATATATATATATATATATATATATATATAAAGTGCACTTTGTGCGACGCAACCGATGCGAGATATCGCGGGATCGCGCAAAAACCGCACGCCGATGCAACCGCGTAATTACGCCGCACGGAGATGAGAGCGGATAGCCGGCTTGCTTTCTTCACGTAATTGAATTCGGGATAATTGATCGGAAGATGAGCGAACGCAAGGGCGGATCTCCGAGGCGCAACGTGCCCGATCGTAATTACCGAACTTCGCTACTATCATTGGGACACTTGATGATTATTGCCGGCGTATAAGTCGCCGAGAAGATAATTAACGCGAACGAGCCAAGTCTGCCGCATAAACGGCATAATCGCGAGCACGCGCGGTCATGCACGTAGAAAAAAAAGAAAAAGAAAAAAAGGGGTGAGAGAAAAGAAGAGTATAACGAGAACCGCCTTGGGAGTATTTATCGATTCTTATTTTATAATAAGGATCGACAGTTATAGCAGATCGTCGATAAGCTTGTCGTTACACCTCGAGCAAATTGGACGATAAGATGCCTTTAACGTAATCTTGCATGCTTGTTAATTTTAGAAATTTATTGGAAGCTTCAACTCGTCCAATTAACACACGCCAAGAGTTTGAACTGTATTATCTCGCGGCGTTTCGTCGTTTGCGAATTACAGTATAAAGAAATTAATAGCGCGGATCAATACCGTTAATGCAGATTCTCATGGCTAACCGTTTACGTTAATTAGAGAAATATCTCTCTTTTCGTATAAATCAATTAGCAACGCCGATTTCTTCAACGCATTTCTTTTAGGCAAGACGGAGGCTGCGTGGATGCCGCTCGATTAATCGGGCAGTTTCGATCGCGTTTCGTTCAAAATCGCGCAATGGCGCGAGTACGATTCTCTCGGCGCAAGAAAATAGAACGAGCAAGTAAAACAGCAAGAAACAGCTAAACGTGCTGTTCCAACTCGTTTGTCATTGTAAAGAGCTCTATGATTGTTCCACTGGAAAGTTCCTTCGGTCGCGCACACGCGAAATCAAAGACGCAGAACATAATAACTCACGCATTCGTCTTAGAGCTGTCGTAACCGCTTACGTACACCAAAACGCTCGCCGCATTGTTTGACGATAGAGGTGGAGTTTTGTTGCCCGTAACGAATGATAGCCAATTACGCGAAAAAAAGGCAGGAAAAGAACGTGATTTCATCACGGTCGTGAGCACAATGCAATCGCTCCATCACCGCTAAACGTGTCAGAGCGCCGGCGTAAAAGACCAACACACATTGTACAGGGTGTCCGGCGCGAAAGATCGAAAAATCGCGACGGCGATATCTTTATTGTCCGCCAGGTCCTCTCTCTCTCTCTCTCTCTCTCTCTCTCTCTCTCTCTCTCTCTCTCTCTCTCTCTCTCTCTCTCTCGCTCTCGCTCTCTCTCCCTCTCCCCCTGTCCACTCTCCGAGAGGATCCTTATCGGGATCACCGCTGTGTTTCGTGTGTTATGCCGATCTGCGAGCGATCGACTTAATATCAACGATACTATTGATAACGCGATAAATGAGTTGGCTCGATAATCGATCGTTGACGTTATCATTGATGCATGGCGCAAGTCTCAATTTAATGGTGAGGCCTCTTTCTCCCTCGTTCGATTATCTGAGCGTAGACTAAATAAGCTTAATGTAACATGCACGCCGATAAAGTAGCCGCGATAAATTATCTTGTATCCTCTGCACGGCAAACAACGCGCAGACAATACGTAGACGTGTCACGTAGACGCGATTTCGTGGTCTAGCGCGCTTCGCGGATGAACACGACTCGTCGGTATTCAAAATACCGCGGAGCAATATCGATCCAGGTGCTGTTCGCCCGTGTCGGATAAATATCAAATCTTCCCGTGAACGCCAAGTCGCGGGAACAACAAAGCTGCAGGAGTCGAGCGCGAAACAGACCGTGAAAGGAATTCTCTTGAGCTCGGCTCGTTACTTTTAATACCTGCTCGCGGACTTATTTAGCGCGTATCCTTATTTACGCATATTATGGCGCAATAATTGCTACCTGTATTTCCGCGTATCGCGTATAAGGGACATTTGCATATAGATATCTCCCAACTAAATCGATTTCATTTTGCAAGAAATATCGAGATATCGATTGCCGACAACTTAATCGACACTTCGAGCATGTGGCGCAATGGCGATCGCGCGTTTGCATTTACGTCAGACATGAGTCAACGAACGTGCGAGTCTCGATCTCGCTTTTCCAAATCCGCGGAATGACTTTTCAAACTTTTTTTAGACCGTTATTACTCTAACAGAAGCGTCAATATTTTTCTACGTTGATGCTCCGAGCGGAAACACGCGAAACTCGACGAATAATATCAGGTCCGAAATATCGTTTCGCGGAACATCGGCGTCGCACCGAAATGCTTTGAGCGCTTTAACGCCTCGTTAACGACACCTTCCGACATCATCGCCGACTACAACGACGACCACGACGACCATGACGACGACGACGACGACGACGGAGACGTCGGTGACGAACGTGGCGACGAAAACGAGGAGAAACGCTAATTACTTGCCGCGCGAGAACCGTCTCGGTTCACTCGGCATCGCTGTGTCGTTGACAATGGTCGATTCTATCGCAATGGCCATATATACGCGTTTGTGACTTCCGAGCTTGCCCTGCTGGCAGACCTTTTAGCATTAATCAACTTAATTAATCGAAATCGCTCGCCGCGTGTTAATGATGGAGCAATAATATCATCGTCAAAGCTTTCTGTTCTCTATCGAAGAATCGTCTCTATCGCGATCTCGATACAACGGAAAGATCCTTATCGATAATGTTTTGCTCTAATTACTCTAGAATTTTGCGGAACGCTCGTCTAATTCCAATCGCTCGCGATAGGACAAGAACGTATATTTATTGCGCGACGCGTAATTAGCTCTCATTACGCGGGACTCGGCTTAACGTAATCGCGCATGTACAAAAGTTGTAAGTCAAGTGAAAGAGTCCATTGATTCTGATATATAAGCACAAACGCGATATACGATATACGCAAGTGCATCTCGTATATCTCCTTTTTATCATTAGCCATTACGTCGATAAACAACGAGCCTCTTATCGCTGATTTTTATTGAAATTATTTATACGAATAGAGCGCGATAAGGAATCTGTCTTCTATTTAGATAAATACTATTTATACATTGCTCGACACTGCTGGCAATAATTTTATTATTCCTACCCGTACACTGCGACGTGTACATACATTTGTAATATCGTTACAGCTAGAGATATACCGATATGAGCAGAAAATTATAAATATGTAACTTTTAAAAGAGTCATAAAGCCGAAGGCAATAAATATTAATGACACAGGATGTCTCGTTCGCCGTATATGACAAACATAAAAGTTAATAAATGGTAATCGCGAAGGCGATGAATTTTTCAAATATCGATATCCTTGCCGCGATATCGGCATAATAACGCTGCTCTTACTTCGACAAATAAATAAGTAAACGGAAAAATCAGAGCGCAAAACATAACGGCTAAACAAAATAACCGGCTCGATAAATATGTAAAAAATGTAAAAAAAAACACAGAAGGAAAGACAGAGAGAGAGAGAGAAAAGAGAAAAAAAAAGGAAAAGAAAAGAAGAAAAAAATGAACGAACTGAGACGAAGAAGAAGAAGAAGAAGAAGAAGAAGAAGAAGAGAAAAGAAGAAGGGGAAAAAAGGAAAAGAGAAAAATATGTATTTCTAGCTATGCAGGCAGATAGACTTTTGTAAGAAAAACAAAAAAAAAAGAAGAGAGAAAACTAGGCGTTTCGATTAATTCCGATATAATATACCGGCCGCGTGACGTATGAGCGAGTTATGTGTGAGCGTATATCAGCGCGAAGGTATGCGTACATGCATAACTCACGCCTATCTCTCTGGCCTTCCGAACATGCCCGTAGCGTACTATCGCGAGCAATTGCGAGCCGAGGAGGTCAAAGCGCTGTTTTAGATTTCGCAAAAATTACGAGTGATCTCTCTCTCTCTCTCTTCCTTTCCCTCTCTGTGGCACACCGATGAAAATTTAAAACTTTACAACATTCGTGGTATCATGGATAAAGTGATGGTCGATGAAAATGGATAAATTAAGCGAGACAAATTGCGGTAAATGGGATATATATATATATATATATATATATATATATATATATATATATATTAGCAGCGAAAACAGCACACGCAGCGAAAATAGCGTTCCACGGGGAGAAAGAAAAAAAAGAAAAAAAAAAAAGAAAGAGGATTTGGAATATCGAAAAAATTTTGCATTGTTATCTCGCATTTGCATCGCTTCACTGCCGCGTGCCATTTTTATTTCGAATACGTGCATTAAAACTCGAAAATAAAAGCGCGTTGAAATAAACATCGTCACACGTGTAATGTGTACTTTAATAGCGCTATATCGTCGCGAATATATTATGAATGCGTTATATCCCCCTCCCGCGCGGCGTCTTTTGAATAAATTTACATAAGAGCGCCGCGAGAGAGAACAAGAGGAGCGGTAATGAAAAAAGAAAGGAGCATAAGCGAACGCAATCCTGGTTGACGTCTAAAAGAGAGAGAGAGAGAGAGAAAGAGAGAGAGAGAGTGGAAAGCCAAGTAAAATCAAAACGAAGGGAATTATTGGCGCGAAGGAGGCTTTCGATTTATTAGGTACTGGCTCAATCGCTTTTTCATCACGCGCCATTCTTGACGCCAGGCCGACGTAAGGGCCATCACGATGGATCGAATCGAGCACTTAAAGGGATTGCCGCGGATATATCGCGCACCACGGATAAAAGGAAAAGAGAAAAAGAGAGAGAGAGGGAGTCACTTAGCTTGATGAAAAAAATGAAACCAAGCTAGAGGTGAATTTACGCCACTCGTCCTTCATCGTATCAATGATCTAAAGTGAATGCGTTGGATTAACTGGAGTTTCCGCCTGATCGGAATCTTTACGATATACCGTTAACAATAATGTCGATCATATAATTGACCAAAGATTTGGAATGGAAATAAAAGAAATAATAGATTGATCCGTAAATACGAAAGCAGAAATACGAAAGGTCGATTAAGTTACCGCAGAAATAGAAAAGCTACGAGAGAATCGTAATATCGATCCATAATCGCATGAACAATCGTCAGTTTGTAATAATACGAAGCTATAGTTGCCGCATGAAGCTGCTCGAAATATCCGATCTCAATTTAGATGCTAAAATATTATTCCTCTCTCGCTCTCTCTCTTAGCAATTCTATCAGACTTTTATTTCCTTGTATCGCTTCGCCAGCTGTCCTTTTCTACCGATTCTCAGCCAATCGCTTCTTCCGTCCTTTTATTTTCTCAACGCGATTAGTCTGCTCTTGTACGAAACAATATTTACACAAAGTAATCCGCTCTCAAACGGCTGGCCGTCGAAGATGGACCGTGTAAATTCGGCTTGAAGCTCAGCTCGAGGCTCCTCGAGGGACGCCTCGGCGTAGGCGGGCGCGTCGAGGCGAAACGGAGGAAAACTTTTATTAAATCGGTCCTCGCGGAGCGCGGGAGTCCGATAATTACTGGAAGCCATCGTGCTCGCGAGAGCGAAACGCCCGTCGTTGACAGAAAACTTACGTAATCGCGATGCGCACTTTACGAGTAACCGGGCCGGGCAATTCCGCGGATTTCGACTCGCCGGGGGGGGGACTCGAAGAAGGTACGAGGGCGAACAGAAGGCGGTTTTGCACCGCGACCGACTCTGCGCAAGATTTGTCAGGCTGAATTGCGACTATTAATCAACCGCGAGACTTGCAGCAAGTTAAATCGCGAGGAACGGAACGAGTCTTATCGCGCTCGTTCACGCCGCTCGTTTACGGTTCATGCAGCGGAGAAAGCAGTCGCATCGGAAGCGATTTTGGCTGCGTGCGCGTATTATTTGCAAAAAATATCATCATCGCGACTTGATCGATAGTAGTCGTGCGACAAAAGATCCACAGATAGATAGGAGTGACGTTTGGTCGTATTATCATACGGGCGTAGGATGCAATTAAGAAGACGCAGGTTTAAATGCACGTTAACGTGATAACTGAACGTTATGTCATAGAACGACACGACAGAGCGCGCACACATTGATGCACGGACATACGGCCTCATAACTCCGCGAACCGAACTATGCATCAGCGTTCTAATTAATCTAAACAATTAGCCGCACGTAGTACGATATCGCGGCATGTCATGTCGCGCAGTGTTATGCCACGTAATATCTATAATAAACTACGCTGCGTATCAGCTTCCATTAATTATGGCATAATTATAAGCATTCTAGCGATGCATTCCCGGCAATTTTAATGAGCATAGTTGAGCGGCGCGTGGCATTGTTGCGCTAAAATCAGAGGCGCACAATTCAAATATTAATTCAGGCCGCGCGTACGGTTTATGTTAAAATTAGCTCGATCGCGGATGCGCAACTGCGTTATTCCGCGACAACGCCGTCGTGCGTGACGATCGCGCTTGGAAATCTCGCGTCGCTCGCCGACGAGCCTTAAAAATACCTTCCTCCTCCTCTTCTTCCTCCCCCTCCCCCTTCCCCCCGGCTTCCCCAACGAGCAAAATAGCATATGATCTTGATCGCGGTATCGCGACGATTACGCCCGAGTCGAGATAATTATGCGGCTACTACCGGCTACCGTTGCTTCGTTCTCGTAACCTCGCACGCGTGCGATGTCGCGTGCGAACGGCAAGCGAGAGGCAAGCGAGCGAGCTGGAACGCGCCGAGAGGAATCGCGCGCGCGCGCGCGCGCTCGCGCGAATTTATAGGCAGCCGGCGTTAGCGCATTCCGACACTCGCGCGCAGGCAAGCGCGCGGCGCGGTGCGCCGCCGCCGCCGCGCCGGGCGACTAAACACACGAAATCGCGCTTCGTGTCTAGGGATTCTCAGATTCTCAATGGACAGGTCGTAAATCAGCGAGACATAACGCGGAGGAGCGCGGTGCAACGATGCGTTTCATTATGCCGGCGTCGGTAGCGACCGTGTGTGCTCCTGCGTGCATGCGTGCGCACGCGCGCGCGCGCGGGCGCTGAATCGATATATACGCGCGTCCGTGCGTGCGTGTGCGCGCCGCATAACCGTAATACATACTTAATTACCGCGAGCACGTCCGATAATCTGTAAGATTAGCGCGATACGGCGGGGCTTGTTCCCGACTTTACGGCGGCCGAGTACTCGCAGATTACGTAAAACGATTAGCGGTTAATATCAATAATGTGAAAGTAAAATAACCGGTGTTCCCCTCCTCTTTCCTCCGTAATTCGAGGAAAGCGATCGATTTGGATGAAGGAAGAAGCGATCTTCGCGGTACGCCGATGCCACGGCGCGCCGATTGAATAATTTAAATCGCGGAAGCGATTTTTATTCCGATAATTCGGAAATGGATTCAGCTATTACCGTCGTCGACGGTATACGTCCAAAGTTCGTCCATTTTTATCGGATCTGGCGACAGAGTCATCCGGAGCTGAAGACACTTTACTCCGGAAAGCTTTGCATCCGGAATTACATCTGGTCTCGCATCTCATTCACAAGCGACACGTTTGATAATAAATACTGAATCAATAATTTCATCGGCAGAATTTTAATTTTCGTTGGCACGAAAAACTGCATTCGTAAAAACTGCATTCCTGCCCCCATCGTGCTACTTTATTCAATGGTAATTCCAGCCCGCGTGCCATCCTGCTCGAAAATATCGCGCAGGGGGAGGGACGGTGGAGGGGTAACACGATAATGAAACGTAATATCGCGGTTTATACATATTACCTGGCCAGTGCGAGATTATTTTTATGCGGTCGGTATGGCGCGTCGCGCCTATATTTTCGCCGGTCCTCGTCCCGTCCCATCTGCAATTACGCGATAAATAGTCTATAAAGTAGGCGCGTTCGCATAAAATGCGTAATAACGCGTGTCGAACGGCCGGTCGTCGTGCATTAATGGCCGCTAGCGTACAGTAGCATTAGCGACTACATTAATCGATAGTGCCGGCAGTCGCAATTTTAAACTGCAGTCCCCGTATAATCGTCATACCTCGCCGTTTCACCTCCTCCCTCCTCCCCCTCCTCTCCCTCTCTGTTCCCTGCCAGTTCCCTCGTCGGCAGGATATTTCCTCCGTAATTTCTCCAGCGGCAGGCTGGAATTTCTCGCGCAGGCACACACCGCTCGAACGTCGAGACTCGCGCAGCGAGTCGGACATGAATAGGAGCGAGAAGTGTTCCTTGCATTTCGTGGCAAACGTGGTAGCTTTCTAAAAGCTTTCATGAAAACTGACTCATGCCGTCATCCTGTTGCGAAGATTGTTGCAACGAGCAACGTTAAGGCGGTTTTCGTTAACCGGAAGACGTTCGGATGTTCGATCGATCTTGCACGGGTGCAATCGCGATATCGAAGAGCGACATCGAAGAGCGATTCGGGAAGGAACGCGTCGAATATCGGGCATATCCGCTCAAAGTTACTCGAGCTGCACGAGCGTTCCGGCGTTAATAATAACGCGGGAATTATCGTGACGGTTCCGTGCACACGGAGCGACACGCGAACGCGCCGCTAGTTTCTTCACGTTTGTCGGATTCGGCCAAGTCGTGGCGCGGATCGCGGCCAGTGAGAAAGTAACGCGGGCCATTTAAAATGCGCGAAGCGCACAAAGTAAGTAGCTTACCGTTACGGAGTTAACGCTAGTCGCCAGCGCAGATGTTTTATTCTACGCGGCAATAGCGCGCGTCTCGCGTCGCGTCAGCTCGCGTTTATAACCGGCCGCGGCCGACCGGCTCGTAAAGAGAAGCCGGGACGGAACATTACGCGCGCCGCGCGCACAATATCCACCGCGCGTATCTCGTTGCACGCGTATCAGATCAGCGAGTTACATGCGAACATTACCGCCGTCTGCGTGGTGCGCGAGAAGGAAAGAGGATCCGGACGCGAGCGGACACTCGCCGACTCGATGCGACTCGATTCGCATCGCGCGCGTGCTTTTATTTCGGCACGACGAAATAAACGTGTAACGGAGTCCCGGAGTCGCGCGATCCCACGCACCCCGAGCGGCGAGAGTTCACACATGAGTGATGCGCGAGTAAGGGGAAAGCTGCGCAACACAAGCCTCGAGTCTTGAATGAATCGTGATCGTCGCGCGAGGACGAGCATGCCGGAGATGCTCGATGCGCAAACACCTCGCGCGACATCAAACGACGTTCTCGCTGATAGGAGGACTCGTTAACGACGGAATCGCGGCGATTACGCGCCGTCGTCTGGTTATTGCGCAAAGCACTTCTCGTACGAAGGCGTTTCTATACTGTTATTTCACGCGCGTGTTTCCCATTCAAGATTTCCGACCGGGTTATCACGATACGTGCGCGATATCATCGGCTGTTGTTGATATCAAGAGTGGAACGTCGGCGCCGAGGATACTCGAACTTTGCGACTCGAAATTGAACGCGACAAAGGCATGCCGGAAATTTATTCGCGTCTCCAATAGATATCGCGAATAACCAAGCATTTCCCCAAGCCAGATGCGAGCGGAGCCATTCGATACGTGCCGCCTGCTCGCTATCGACCGTATTCTCGCTATCGTATTCTCTCGTTTTACTCTCGCGTTCCGCGCCGTCTTGTTCCCACGTTATCACGCCGCCTCTGCCACCGCCGGTATACCGGCGACTTTTGAGAACGCGCGATGACTCTCGGTCCTCCTCGAGCGGAGATCCGCATCCGTCCGCGAGAGAACGCGCGCGTATGAGTGACCAGCGCTCCGCGCGATGCTGCGACGCCTCGCGGCGGAGAGCCGAAACGGACCTTTCGCGAGCCGAATCTCCGCCGCCTCCGCCCCGCGGATGGTTGACCGCGGTTTTTCAGCGAACCGCGTGGAACGTTTCCATTTATCGCGAGCGTGCAGCCGCGCGCTCGCCCTTCCGGGCGGACTCGCCGGCAAATCGATGCGATTAAATCGCGTTCGCGAGGTGATCGCGATCCGCGGCGCCGACGGCGACGCGCCGAGCCGCGGGATTGTCTTTCTAAATCGATTATGGATATATTGGTATGTACGCTCGTACGTGCGTTCGGTAAATAAGATAACCCGCGGTGTGTCGTTCTCGGTATCGGGTTCCCGTATCCGAGTACCCGTGTATTCAAAAATTATAAATTGGCGGCTATGAAAAACACACGCTAATGCATTACCCGGAGCTAACGCAGTAAACGCGTCAATAACCACCGTTATTATCGTCGTCGCACTCGCGCGCGCAGCTAAATTAATAAAGATTTATCTAAGGGACACGAAGGGCAACGCCTCGGGCATCCGTCGGCTATGTTATTACGCGCAATCTGACGCTTCTTTCGGACTCGGTCAATATTAAAAGCTGCTCGAGCGAGACGAGAGCGACGTATCGATAGCTCCGCAGTCGCGGAGCGCCAGAGCTCGCCCGTAGGCACACGTACAGGACACAATAAACGCCGGGGG
Source organism: Eciton burchellii (assembly GCA_020341155.1). Taxonomy (NCBI): domain Eukaryota; kingdom Metazoa; phylum Arthropoda; class Insecta; order Hymenoptera; family Formicidae; genus Eciton; species Eciton burchellii. Next base: position 3,916,306 of record JAHMML010000005.1, read on the forward strand.
ATCGCCGTGTACGCGCGCACACTCGCGCGCGCGCGGACGTACTACACATGCACGCGGCGCACATGCAGCAGCTGCGCCGGGAGGCAGGCATACAAACATCGTGGCAAGCATTCGAAGATGGGAAAGAAGGAGACACGAACGAGAAAAAGAAGTCAACGGCCTTTCGCGAGCGAATATATCTCCGCGCTTGCAAATAAACCCCTCCTCCCTCCCTCCCTCCCTCCCTCCCTCTCTCTCTCTCTCTCCCCCTTCCTTCCTCCCTATGCTTAATTTCACGCTACCTTCACGCGAAAGGGACTTTAACGCAAGAAACGTCGAGATATTTAAAGTTCAGATTTAGGTAGGTGTCTCAACCAAGATGGCGCTCAATCAAAACCCTCAGCGAGGAAAAATTCGCGGACGGCGAATACACGTCGTACAATTCGACGCGGGCTGAAACTCATAGCGGAGCTCTTCTCCTCAGCGGTCCGCCGCCGATAGGGCAGAAGGGCGAGAGGCAGAGGGCGGTCACTTACCATCGTATGTGCAGCGTGTCGGCGAGAGCAGCGGGCGTACACACACGTACACACACATACACGGTCTCCGGTGATGACGGTCGCGGGGCGCTCCTCTCGTCCGTCTCGCCGCTCCCTCTCTCCTTCCCGTGGGCTTCACCCCGGATCCTCTCCCTCGACGTTGTATCCCCGCCGACACGTATATCCCGGTGTATTTCCTCCGCGTCGCGTATAATATCCGACCGTCCGCGGTCGCCGTTGACTCGTCGTCGCTCGCGGCGAACTTCACCTCGCGACCCTGTTCTCACGCACGTATACACACATATACATACATGCACAGGCACACACCGGAGCCCGTACGAAGCACCAACAACCGTCGCCGTCGCCGACGCCGAGGGAACGCCGGACTCGCGCCGCGCCGGATACACACCCCGATCGAACGCGACCGCGGGGTCGCGAACGCGCGCGGGTCACCTTCGCCGGTATTTACACCGCGGCTGCTCCGATCTCGCGTCGGCGGCTTTTCCTCGCCGACCTCGACGCGTCGACACCGACGAATCTTTTCCCTTCCTCCCTCACTGCGCGCCACCCCTCTCTGTCCTTCCCGTTCCTCCTTTCGTTCGTACGTTACACGCGCGGCACCGCCGTCTCGCCGCACACACACCCGGTATACCCGCGCGCGCGCGCGCGCCTGTGCGTGCGCGCGTGTGTGTGTGTGTGTGTGTGTATCCGCCGCTTTCGGCGAGAAAACACAAACGCGACCGACACTAGACGCGACGCGACGCAACGCGACACGACAGCGACGCGACAGCGAGACACCAACTGCGGTTGGATCCCGCGCGACGTTTTTCCGCGGTCCTTCCGCAGCACCGGGAAACCCCCGAGGTCGCGACGTCCGTTCCGGACGCCACTACGCACACGCGCGCACCCTCAAACGACACACATGCGAAAACGCGACACAGCGCACCCGCGGTATCGCGTCTCTGTAGCCCGGCGAGAGCACCTACGGCGACACGATTACTCTTTGTATCTCCTTCTCGCGCACCACCTATCTCTGTCTTGGCCGTGCTCGCTCTTTCTCTCTCTCTCCTCTACGCGTTGCGTTCGCCCTCTCGATCCCACGCTCGGGTCGCCCGGGCTACTATCTTCCTCTCTCTCCCTCTCCCTCTCTTTCTCGCTCGCTCTTCGTCGACTCGTAGAACCGACCGACCGACCGACCGACCGACCGACCAACCACCGCTGTGAATCGTGTTCGTCAGCTCGTCGTTCCCTCGTCGGGTCGCACTCACACGCGAAAAAACGATGCCAGAAGACGCACGCGGAAACACGAGCGCCAAACAGCCGCGCGAACGAACGAAACGACGGGCCCCTCTTCTCCGTTCCTCCACGGCTGTGGAGTTGCCGATGCCCGTCGATGCCGCGAGAGAGGAGCACACACGCGCACGCACACTCTCACACACACGCACACGTATGCACTTTCCTCCGTTTCGTCGCTCGCTCGCTCGCTCGCTCGGTCGTTCTCCTCTCGTGCGCGAGAACGGGACACACCCGGGTGGGTTTTCGTCCCGGAGCCGTCCGACGGTGGGCGGACTCGCGGGTCGGCTCGTCGATGAGCGATTTTGCGTCGCGACGCCTCGCCCTGGCGTGAACGCGCGCTGCCGTTCGCGGATTTTCGCGGGCCGCGCGCGCCAGACGGAAAAAAGACACACAGGGGGACACACCGCGCTTCCCTCTCGTCACAAAGCACTCACGGCGGATCGCAACACATGGCTACGAGCGGGGCCTCCGCCGAGTTCGCGACTGCTCGGCTGCACTCGGCCGCGCTCGCCGCCGCCACCAGGACCGTCGCCGCGCTTTCGCGGTGCCACGTGGTCGCAGACCGCGTTGGCGCCAAATGCGGATTCGCGCTTGCATCGATTCGATCGCGCGCGATCACGTCGCATGTCACGTCGGCATTCCTGACTGTTTCCCAGCTTGACTCGAGCTTGGATCGAACTCGTGTCAGATAATGCCTAACATATGGTTGTCACGATTTCGGAACTGCACTCGGAACGATATAATTCCGCCTCGTATCGCCAATTTCAATATTTTTCGTTCTTATTCGGCACGCCGATCGGGGACACGTTAATTACCGCTACGCAAACAAAAGAGGATGTCTGAGACATCTCTCTGAATAACGTGGCTAAAAAGAAGTCTGACTCGTTTACCGCGTATCTGCGGTTAAGCGCGCCGCACACATCTCCTTTATCTTTAATCGCCAGCTAAATGGTTTTCTTTTCAAGATTTATTGCCAGCTTAAAATAAGTTTCGAGCAATTTCTCATCGTTATCGCTGCAGATACGCGGCTAGTTACAAGTAAAATGGGCAGTAATCAATAATGCATGCTCAACGCTTGGAAATAGCTCGGAAATTGTATGCAAGTAATGGGACGGGACCATGAAAATTTATTAATAGATATACAGTTTTGGTATAGAAAATTCCCGTGTTATCATCCATATCGTAATTGCTTTACCATTATATTACGCCGTTTCGAAACATGGATAAACATGTTTTCGTATTTTGTATTGCGTGCAACATTTGTATTACCTAATAATCGTTACGCAATTGTTATCAATTAGTTAAAACAAGAATTGAAATAAAAATTGAAACAGGCAAAAACGCATTAATAAATCTCCTCGTACTAGACGCTCTACGTCGTTAGACAAGATTATCTTTTGTCGCTTCTATGAAAGTGTTCGCGTAAAAGCTCGAATCAAAACGCGGAAACAGGCAGATGCGCAAACGAGAAGAAATTCAAAGGATCGGACAGGAAAACCGAGGGAGCCCGGGTGTCAATTTCCGGCCTTGGCCAGCAACTAGGGGAAGGACTGGCATTTTGCACAGGCGTTCTCCGTTCTCGTCATCTTGCCTCGAAGGTCGCACGACGCTGCATCCGCTGCAGAGACCGGGTAGGTCTAACTGCGAAGAGAGGCCAAAGCAGCTCGAAGCAGCATGAAGCACGAAGAGAAGGAGCCATGGTATCCGAAAAGAAGCACTCTGGACTCTCCACAGCGAGACAAAGGCAAGCTCTCTCGCTCTCGCCACATCTCGCGTTGTCTCCGTTTCTCTCATTGCGTCGTTTCGTCTCCCTTTCGATCGCCTCTCTTCTTCCCTTCAATTCCCTCCATCTCGCTCCGGTCCTCTTTGCCTCACATCTTCCTCAATTATCTTCGCCTCTCTCTTCTGTCGATCCTTCATGTATCATTCGACTCGCCTGGTCTCTCTTCTTCTCTTTGCGAATCTCCATCAGTGTCCTTACCGTTTCGGCGTGGACTCATCGCTCGATCTTTCACTCTCGACGTCAATGTCGGAGGGAGAGAGACAGAAGAGGATCGTCAGTGACAAACAACGTTGGGATCCGAAAGAGCGGACAAGGGGACGGCAATTAGGGGAGATTCATTTTAACTTTTTCTCTCTCGTTCTCGTCGTAGTGGCGGACGTAGTGATGGACATTGAGCGTGCGATGATCACGATGTAACCGGAAGCGGCGATCGAAGGCTTGTTAAGTTTTCTCTCTCTCTTTCTCTCTATCTATCTATCTCTTCTTTCGTCCATCTCGATGCCCCGGCGCGTCAAAAGGAATTACCGGTGGCAGTGGTTTCCGGGATCGTCCCTGATCCGTAACTTCTTTTCCATTCATTATCACTAGAGTAGTAACTCTAGCAACGTGTCGAGTTGGAAGAGACGTGGATGTGTGTACGCGGATAAGTGTTAGTTAGAGAAACGCAAACAGAGGTGTTACTCGGTATTGTCGAATGAAATCGGATCTCGGCTTTACGTGCTAATTTAAATGTTATTTTATCTTTCCCGATTAGATAGTCTTCTCGGTATCAACTGCTGCGCCGCGTATAATTCGAGCACGTCCTGTTCGTCTCTCGGAGCTTGTTTTGTGCTAGAAAATTCCCCTTTACGCGTGACGCGGGGAATCCCCGACTTCACGCATTTGATCCTACAAATACACGCTGATGCCTGGCAGACCTCAGCGTCTTTTCGGTTTGTCGGAATCGTCGTAGACACGGAATATCTTGTCCCTCGTATCTTTGTAACGCTTCCCAACACGCGCGTGTAACTTTGCGGATATGACGATGACGATATTCCACGCTCGTCGCTGATGGAAAGTAGCGATGAAATAAAAATTGCCTCAAAGCCACGATACATTGCGCATCGTGCAGCAATACGAGATATTAATCGCGTTTCCCCCCGCTCACCGTCTTCGCCGTTCTCCATTTATTCTGCTTTGACACGCTGCTTGACACAAAGCGGGAAAAGAATTCAGCGTACGGAATATATGCGTACGGTAGACAACACGGCGGATTGTCGTTCCGGGAACGTTGCGCAATACAGTCTACGTACTTCGCGTGGAAGTGCGAACTCGCCGCGCGGTTTCGCACACGATCCGATCCCGTTAAGTAAATGAGAGAGGGACATGCTCTCTGATACGATACGCGGGGAATAAATTGGGAGAGGAGCAGCGTGGCTTAAGCTTGGGGCAGGTCCCCGTGTTAGTTTTGACGTGAGACTGTTAGAGAGGCACGGATTTCTAAAGCTATTATTAATGGACAAGGGGTGAGGGAAGGGTGAGGGAGAGAGCTCCGCGCGCGCGTTTACCCTTAACACGAGCCGCCTCTTCATGCAGTTCATTTCGGAGGCTCCGAGCCGTCAAGGAGGAAAAAAGAACGAGACGACCAGAGAGCATATGCGCGACGAAGAACGGAACAAAGAGAGTACCGGCAGGAGCGAATGTATGAGAGGCGTTACGAGGGTGCAAGCCGTGAAAACATGGGGAGAGAAAGAAAGAAAAGAAAGAGCAACAGAGAAAGAAAGGGAGAGAGAGAGAGAGAGAGAGAGAGAGGGGGGGGAGCCTGCAATCGAGCGGTACGCTGTTAGATATCTGGACATTGCATCTATAGATATAAATCTATTGCAGAAGTAGCGTCCCTTTATGCGTCCCGAAAATGTAAATTATCGAAAATAGAAAAAAGAAAAATTTGGAAATCTTTGACATTTCTTCCTTCCTTCTTTCGCGGGAAATTTTCTGGCAGCATCGAAATGTCGCGTGTAAACGCTCGCGATACCTTTACCTGCCTTCTTCCAGGATAGATCTCTGGAAGAGAAAATTTCTTTTCGTCTTACCGTTTTATCACAATTTTCGCTCGTGAAAGATCCTCCGTGAAAGAGATTTCCTGATGGAGATACGTATGTTACAAATCCAAAATCGAATCGTTCTCCGTGCCCGTCTAGAATCATTCTCGCGCGATACGCTTAACGAGAGAAACGTGCACAAACGCACGAGAGGACTTAATCTTATTTATGTAGATCAAGTCGGGAGACAAATGCGAGCAGGGCGGGGGCGTGTACGCGGATGAAGTCAAATAGAATGCTTAATGGATGCGTATACAATGAAACGCTCGGGCCATGCGAATCAGTGTCGCCGCGGGATTTCGCATCACCCCGAGTACGGTGTAACTGCGTTTTCGTGGGGTCGTGAGAAAGGGAGAGAGGACTATGGGTAGAGGAGGTCGTAGGGTAGTGCTCCCCACGGGGGCGCAGCCCCATGGCGATGCCATTGCCGACCTCATGAAAGCGCACGCGGTCTCTCATTTAATAAGCGCGCACGTACAACGTATCGGCCAATAAGACGAGCGCCGCGGGGGCCAGATCGATGGAGTAATCACTGAAAGTGGCAGTGTTTTCCTGCGGGAGATGCCCGCCGGCGGTCGTGGCATGATCATTTCGGCAAATAAGCGTGAAATTCCCGATTTGCTTCCGTACCATCGCCATAGGTAGACGCGCGCGCCTGCAAACTCGCCCCTGCATGGCAACGCAGGTGTAGCTGTCTACGATGGGATGCATCGACAGGGAGGGGGGGGGCGAGAATCTTCTCGGTGGCTGTTCTCGAGAAACGAAACGGACCGCCGTTGACGGTCGAGCGGCACTCAGGCTGATGGAATAATGTTCGAACTATGTAACGAAATAATTACGTCATGGGAAATTATGCGGCACGTCGTAGAGTCTCTGTCAAGAGACGTCCGACTGTAATCTCTCTCTCTCCCTCTTCGGTTTGGCCGGAACATGCCTCGTGCGAGGGAAGAATGAAGCCCACTCCATTAACTTATTCCGCAGCGGTCCGTGCACGCGTAGACGTTCTCGGCGATGCGAAATGTGCGCTATCGCCTCTCGCTGTCTCCTTTTCGCCAATCATGCGCCGATACTTTGAGCCGTGCGTTATCTTTCCCCCTGATCGAGTTCTCTCTCTCTCTCTCTCTCTCTCTCTCTCTCTCTCTCTTTTTCTTCCGACGATTCTCTATCATGCACCGCGCTCGTGTGTTCTCTCGCGAAAATCGAGCTTCGTGGAGGACCTCGGATCAGATGCGGTAAGAGCGACGGGGAAAATGTGCGAGTGCGAGCGAGAGGAGAAGAGCGTATTAGGCGAGGCGGACGGAGTCAACGATAGTGGTTTCGTGCGATGGACGAAAATATATTTCTCTCCTATAGAGCTCTGGAAGGACCGAGCTGGGAGGGAAGGGAAGGAGAAAGAAGGACGCAGCGCGGGAAATGCAGTTTGAAGAAGGACGGTGAATACGGTGAATATATGTATATCGTCCCGTCTCGAAGGGAGAGAATCCGAGAAAGAATCGGTTGGACGCAGACGGAGAAAATGTACTAACACGTATATAACACGAGAACGATATACGGGGTGTCTTGGTGCGTGCGATTTTCATTTTGGTCTACTTCCTCGAATTACTTGCCGATCGCTGCGTCATTTAAGAAAGTGGAGCGATAGAAATATTCAAAGATATTCAAAACGGTAAACTTTAAAGTTTTGTAATTACGCGTAATGAGACTTTCTTACTTATCTGAGGTCACTCGGCTCGACATCTTCATTTGCATGTCTAATCGCTTCGTTTAACGACAAATGCCAGAAAACCGCGACGAATAATGCAGAGTGTCTCATTAAAATAAGGTTTTTTAGGACACCACATAGAAAAAGAGAGACGGACTCTGGAAGGATAGAAGAAGGTAGAGAACGGTTCGTGCGGAACGGGAAAAGAGGGAGCTCGAATGGCAGAGAAAGAGAGACAGAGAGAGAGAGAGAGAGAGAGAGAGAGAGAGAGAGAGAGAGAGAGAGAGAGAGTGAGTGAGGGAGGGAGCGCGAGTCGCATAGAGAAAGAGCGAGAGCTCGAGGAACAGGCTGATTC